>PVJX010048940.1:0-11263 GCA_004027295.1 Dolichotis patagonum
GAATGTAACCTGCTCATTGGGGCAACCTAAAATTCACTTTTTTTTCAATCTTTACCCATTTTACATAATCAATCCTCCATGTAGCAGCAGAAATTAACTAAAATCAGCATGTATGTCAAATTGGAAAATATTCACATCAAGTAATTTATACAAGGAACCAATTTAAGCACCTCATTTAAATTTCATGGAAGATGGCCCTGCTTGTCTAGCAACTAGTTATGGAATAAGGTTAAGGAGGAGAATATTTTCTGACACTTTCTCTGGCCACTGTCTAAAATCTGGCCTGTACTATTCTCTAATTGAAACAATACAAAACAAAAATGATGTTTAGCCATAATTCCTGCAAACTAATATATTTCCCTTGATTTCCTTTGCAAGCTAATTGCTGCTTGTTAAAACAGATCTGGTCTAATACAGTTTCCAATCAACTTGTAAGCTGCTTTAAATACTGACACTTACATTTTTGCTTCTCGTCCATTTTCACTGTCTATTGGTGATCCCGGCTGCTGAGCACGCAGGAACCTAACCAAACAAAAACGAAGTTGAGCATCAAAGCACTGACCATGGTTTGTTGTTGTTTTTGTTTTGTTGTTGCTGTTTCTGCTCTTTGTTTTCTGAGATATGGTGTCATCACTGTGCTGTTCACATTGTCCTCGAACTCACTATATAGCCCAGAATGGCCTCAAACTCTAGTCGTTCCTTCTGCTTCAGCCTCCGGAATGCTGCCATTACAGGCATAGGACACCACTCCTGATTTGATCAAGGTTTTTTAAAACCATGAATTTATATCTGTTTGTTTTAAACTTTGGCTGTAAACATTCCAGGTCAGATTGCAACATAGTGGGGAATAAAACTACACACACCTGCAGTTCATCAGGGGTCCTTCAGTGTAACACTCCTACAACTGTTTTGGAGACTAAAAGATCCTTCTTTTTTTTTTTTTTTTTTTTGGACTTGGGATCAAGCTCATGAGGTAAATCACCGGCCCTAGAAATTAAAAATAAACAACGCTTTTTTGTGATTCTGGGGATTGAACTCAAAAACTGTACAATGAGCCATATTCTCAACCAATTTTTATTTTTTATTCTGAAACAGAATGTCATTAAATTGCCAAATTGCCCAGGGTGGGTTCAAATTTGTAATCCTCCTGTTTCAGTCTTCCAGAGTGTCTGGATTGTAGCATTTATTTTTCTCTGTCTGTCTTTATATTTTCATATTCATGTGGCTCTTGTGGGTGGATTTTAAAAATCTTGTAGAAAATCATAAAAATTACCTCCCCCTTTAAATGAGTTTTACAAAATAAAAATGGTCTCTTCTTTATGCCACACAAGATCCTAAAGAATTTTTGCACCCAGAAGAGAAGCATCACTAACATTTGGCTGATAGGAAAGTAGCCTCACTGAAAAAGTCCTCTGATTCTGCAAATCAGAGAGGAGCTCACTGCTCAGTTTCAATCAGTCAGGTCATTGCCATATTGTCAGAGAGACTTCATATTCTGATGACCATGTTTTCAACCTTTCTTGTGCTTGGTCTTGCCTGTAACAGTTTCAAAGCTCGTATTCCACCCTACATCCACTTTCTCTAGATCAGTGTTTGATCACAGATGTATAGATCATGTCACATCGACAATAGCTATTTTACCAACATCCTTGCTGTCATTAAGCAGCAGCTACTGTCAAAAGTTCAGGAACAGACCCAGTAGGATGATGAACAGAAACGAGGAGAAGAATCTGGTGCCCAGAGCAGCCAGCAGAAAGCACCAACAGTGTGTCCAATCCTGTGGATTTTTTGAGTGCCATCCCCCATACTAGCTTTTTCTTGAGGAACTAGCCAAGGAACCCCATGAAACTCCCAGAATACAAAGTTAGAGAGTTGGCTTGTTAGAAGGAGCCAGGTGAATTCATTACATTGCAACATCTGAAGAGGTTCTCCTGAAAATTGAGAAAAAATATTAGGGACTATGGACCTAGAGAGGGAAAAATAAAACTTGTTTACTTTGCAAAACAAGAATTTATGAAGTTGGCACATTATTTTCTTCTTATAATCTATATTCACCATGAAAATAAGAATTCTATTTTGTTACACGTACATTCATTTTCTCGTATTGTTACATTTTTTTGTCCTGTACTCATTTCTATCCTAGAGATTATTATGATTTGTGTCTAGATGTCTCCCCAAAGCCTCATGCAGTAATATGGATGGGCTTTTCAGAGATTGCTGGATCTAGAGTGTGTGGTGCTGGGGTCAAGTGTGTATGACTATGAGATTAGTCCATTGTGTGATTTGGCATAGCTCTGGCTAGGGTTAAGGGTGAGAGTTCTCACCTTCCCTAGGGTGGGTAGCATTTATAAAATATAAGGGACAGAAGAAGGGATAATGTGTTCCAACGTGCCCGCTTGCCATAGTCCATTTCTCCTCTTCAAATGCCTTTTTGCCAAGTCACCCTACTTTGGAGCCTGCTGACTGTGGACTGCAACCTCTACAAACTGTGAACCAAAAATCCTTTCTCCTTCAACTTTATGTATTGGGTATTTGTTTCAGCAATGAAAAGAGTTACTAAAACAAGAATATTGTGAGAACTAAGGTGGAGCATGCACACAGTATTTTGAATGGGAGCCTGAACAAAATAAACTTTCAATAAGTGGCATTTTTTTTGAGGCAGTGTCTTTCTATGTAACCAAGGCTGGCCTTGAGCTAGCTTATGTAGCCCAGGCTGGCCTCAAACTCACACCTATCCTCCTGGGAGGGACTCAGCCCCCTCATCTGGGATTACAGGTGTGCATCATCATGCGTAGCTTAAATGAAATTTTTAATGCTGAAGAGCAAAGTATAAATTCCTTTAAACTTACATTATATTATACTAGATTGAGAAGTGTCAAACTGCATGGCATTATAGTAAGCACGATTATCAAAGAAATGCAAGTGAATGATAGTCTTACAAATAAATTTGCTCACAACAGACTATGAAGGTTCCAGGCTGACCCACAGAATCATTACTTGCAACAATCTGAAACAGTATAGTTAGAAACAAAAGAACTGAGTGACTCTCTTCCCTTCATTCATCTGCAAATGCCACATCACCCTAATAACAATCCAGGGTTCCATAACCCTAAATCAAGGAAGTTGTATGGACAGGGAAGTTGTGTGAATCAACTCCATTCTTTCCATTCAACCATGAATGAAACACCACCCTATTGACTATTCAGGAAGACGTTTAGGAGGTCAAACAGATTGCTGACATCTGGAAGAGACAGTGGGAGGTACCTTGGATCAGCAATGTCTGAGCCTATAAACACCCAGATTATCCAGGAAGCCTGAATTATCCAGGAAACCTGAATAATCCAGGTCTTTTTTTCCCTCAGCACTTAAGTTCCTGTTTACCTTCACCTTCTCCCTGTTTCTGCTACCATCCTGTGATTGCCAATAAATATAGCCACTTACTACACACTATGAGGTATACTCTTGGCAATTCTTCCCTTGTCATACACAAGAGCCCAGACTATTTTTGGCCCTCTCTATTACAGTGTGAAACACTTAATCTTTCAGAGACAGACAGAAATAAATCCTATTTTAAATGCATCCACCCACCCACACACACACACACACACACACACATAAACACTAAGAAAGGTTTCTTATCATATATGTTTCATTTTGATTCTTGAAAAAATAAGCCAGCTTAAACAAAGATAGAAATGGTATGGGAAAAGTTTTCAAGAAATATCAGGATGTGGGTGGGTGGATTTCTCATTACAGTGATCAACAGTGCATCTCCTAGTCTTTTCATTTGTTCTGTCTGTTCATTTGTTCATTTGTTCTGAAATTCTATTTTTTTCTCAAAAAAATGGATTGAGAAAGGTAATGAACAGTGATATGAAGAGTAGTATGTTGTCCACAAATTAAAACAATACCTTACTCAATTTTTTAATCTCAATGATAACAAACATCTAAACATTTTATCTACCTATAGTTAGAATAAAATATAGACAGATATAAGTAAAACCTACCATGCATTCTATATTACATTTTATGTATATATTCTCATTATATATAGAGATATATCTCAGAGATGAAAATGTAGTTCTCTCTCTCTCTCTCTCTCTCTCTATATATATATATATATATATACATATATATATATATACACACACACACACACACTCTAGGTGTGATTAAAGTATACTGGGAATGTTTAGTTTCAAAATATTTATAACTGTCATTAATAACTCTCAAAAAAAATCTCCTTAATTGCTTCAAACACATTTATCCCATCATTTTTTCTGCTTTCCGAAACAGTATAATAAGGCCCTCTTTGTAAGTGTTTCACAAGGTGTGGTCAAAAATATGGTTAATGCTACCGAGTGCTATCCAGTAAAAGGCAAGCTCATAAACACACTGCAATGTATTCTCATCTTCTCTTTTCACCGGATCTGACAGGAGACATCTGGCACTTATTCAAAGTCAAAATGACTCTAAAGTGTCTTAGTCGCTTTTCTGTTGCTGAGACACAATACTTGACACTCTCAATTTAACAGAAGAGAGGTTTATTTTGACTCACCTTTTCAGTCCGCTGTCTGCAGGTGCCACAGCAGAAACAGAATGGAAGAAGGGGCATGACAGAAAAAACGTCCTCAACCCATGGCAACCAGGAAGCAAGGAATGGAGGAGCCAGGATCGGACCAAGATACACCTTCTGGGTCACACCCGCAATGACCCAACTCTAACCGGGCTCCACTGTTTAACAGCACACTCAGCTACTGAACTTACCAATGAATGAGTTCACAATGGATGTGCCTTATGCCTTGGACAACTTCTCAGTTTTGTCAGTTATGATAATTGGGCAACTCCAAGTAACATTAAGTCCACCTTAAAAACACTCAAACCAATGTTCCTTAACCTTTAGTATGCACACAAATCTAGATATCTGGCTCAACTCATGATAAGTAAGTCTGTGTGAGTCCTGAAAAGCCACACACACATGATACTGGGGGTGACTACACTTTAAGTGATGATTTGAGGCACTTTTATCATTTGGCTATTGCTTAGCATTTATTATTGGCTGAACAAAAGGTCTAGAATCAGTTTATTCCACGACTAGTTTGTTAGCTCAGTGTTGTTGTCAAGAACTTGGTGTCTTCTCATCCTTCTACTTTATCATCTTAGTGTTTTTTTTAGACATGTGGTATTGTAAGCAAACAGGGCCTATGGAGCTCAGGCAAAATCACATCTAAAGGCGGGGAGCAGAGTAACATGTGTAACAACATTAATGTCCCTTAACAGAGACAAAAACTTTTTTTCAGGAGTCTCACAGCAGATTTTCCCTGTTAACCAGATTCTCTAATTCGCCCTCAACTGAGTCTGTGTACCAGTTCTTGTGCCAAAATATACTGGAAATGGAAGTACCTGAAACTTTCAGTCTATGCAGTGAGCAGAGGACAAGGGAGAAGGAGGGTGAAAATGGTTGATAGATAATCCATAAAGAAGTAATCTATAGAAGCTTTCTTATGACTTTCCCACAAATAGAGTAGATGATCTAACCCTCTGAGTGCAGGGGGAAAAGGAAGAAAAATATCAGCTACTTGATTTTATCAAAAATTTCCACTGGTATCACACAGCTGAACTCTTAGCTACTCAGAAGGCTGAGGGTGGAGGGTTACTTGCACCCAGGAATTTGAGGCCAGCCTGGATGACCTAGTAAAACCATATGTCAAGCAAAAGAAACAAAACAAAAATGTCCTTAGTCTATTGTTCATATTTTAAGAAATGTCTGTTGTTCATTTAGGTGAAAAGATGCCAGATTGTTTATAATCATCTATTTCAAATTACAATATTTGACACAGAGTGATTTCAGGTAAGCTTTATTTCAAATAAATTAGATCTTGCTGGCTTCTAGCTAGTAGTTTTACACCTTTATCTTTTAGTCAGCAAATGTACTTCACTAGTTTACCCATTTGATGCCACTGAACATTGGATGTATGAGATATTTAGTAGTTTATTTGTTCTTAACACTTGAAATCAAATAAATGCATGGTGAGGGTGCACATTTATTGGCAAAAATAGAACAGATGGTTCAAATAAAATGCTGTTCAGGTGACTTCTTTAGGCATTTTTTTCAAGAAAAATATATAATGTTCTAAGTATTTTAGTTCATTTCATGTTGTATTCAACAATTTGTTATCACAGGAGGTTAACTTTAAAGAGAATAGCTTTATATGTGATTTATACTCTTCAGGATAAAAATAGAGATAAATAATAAATGAGCTAAAAATAACAAAAATTTCAAAATCGAGCAAATTATTATTTTTGCAAAAATAGTTTATTCAATATGTTTCTTCAAGCTAAATTGATTTGAAGAATTTACAAAACCTCTAGCTGCTAAAGAGACATTCAAACAGAAGTTGTCAGTGGAAGCAGATCCTTTGAAATGACAGAATCAGCATAAATATGTTTTGATCTTGGCTGGTTAATGAATTATCTTTATTAACTAATAAAATTCTAAGGAATCAACCTACAAGAATGATATAAGAAAAAAATAACATATTTGTATTGACATCTTAAAATTGTTAATAAGTGAAAGTTCACTGTCCCAAAAGATACTCACTTTTAAGGCATACGTAAAACCCTATTAAACTAGAACTAAAGCAAGGTATTTGATCTGCATTGAAATGAGTATTTATGCCTAATGAGAAAAATCTTATAAAGTCTCTCTATATTTTAAGATAAATCATTTTCTAGCAAAGGAAATACTATTGTCTGCCTGATATAGATCCCATGGAATAAATACTAAAATTCTACTTTCACATATTTTAGAATCATAGAGTGGCTTGGATATTGCTTGCTGCTTTTAGTCAGGTTTCTATTGAGCAACAGGAGCAAGAGTTTTAAAAGTTTTCAATTTTACCAGAGACAGAATTTCCCACAAACATAGAGCAGAAGAGAGTTTGGTTGCAGAAAAGATTAACATTATAAAGAAGCCAAGTACTTTACAGTGGACAATAGAAAAGATGGCTTGGGGCTGGGGATTTAGCTCAGCGGCATAAGCGCCTGCCTTGCAAGCAGGCAGTCCTGAGTTCGATCCCTGGTACCTATAAAAAAAAAAAGAAAAGATGGCTTGAGGCTATGTGAGGAACCAACAAGGTCCTACTCATCACAGACTGGAAACTTCAAAAGTTAAAGATTTCTTTGAGAAGATAGCCCCAGGGCACTGTGTTTGAAAATACTTGCCTAGGGAATTTGTTCCTCAGGTTTCAGTTCACAGTGTTTATCTATTCAGGCACTTAGAAACCTCAACAACCATGATACAAGGGAGTCTGGCTACAGTTTGAGCCAACAACAGACCCTTGCCATCATCCATTGGTGATGATTTTATTAAGGATGCAGCATACAAGGCCAGGGAGGCTTCCACCAGATTTCAAAAGACGTGGGAGGTGAGGCAGTGTCCCCCCGAGAGGCAGTGTATAAAACTGTGAGAATGCAGCCAAAAGTGCAGTGAGTATCCAAAGGCTTCAGAAGCCAGGAATGTGAAACATCTGAGGAAACGTGCAAGTAATGAACTGAGACAGAGAGAAGCCATGAGAGTTGCACAACTATCAGCAGTACCACAGAGGTGAGGCCATCCAAACACATTTCACCATTCCTTGTCCTGGATTCTAAACACAGAACTCTAGTATTTAATGATTTTGGTCTTGCTTTGGTCCTATTTATTTCAGTGATCCTGTTTCTCTCTTTTGCAATGGGAATGTTTTGTTGACAGTGTTTGACTTTATTTTGATTTTCACAGGGGTTCATGGCTGAGAGTTTGCCTTAACACTCAGAGGAGACTTTGGACTTGTACTTTTCAGCAATACTTAAACATAGATTAAATGCATTTTTGCATAAAGCCTTTTGGACACCAGGGGTGAAATTTTATGGATTTATATTTACATTTTGCCCCAAAGCATCATGTGATCATAGGCAGGGCTTTTGAGAAGTAATTAGATCACAATAAACCTTTCCTCATTTAAATTGGGGCTGTTGGGTATTGTGCCTCAACAGCAAGGTAAGTAACTAAGACATTATGGAAACTAGAATTATGCTTATTCTACCAACCTGATAAATTATGTAAATTTTAAGACACATCATTTTTGCAGCAAAAGAAATACCTGTGTCTGCCTGATGCGGATACCAAAGAATAAACACTGAAAATCTGTTTCACTTGGCCACCATAGTCTAGAATCAGAATATAAATCAAGTTAGTATAGTTTATGTCATGATAACAAGCAAACATAAGGCAGTGGTTGGCTTTCAGCAACATTTATTTCCCACTAATGCTATGTGGCCATCTCTGCTTGGCAGAAAATACAGCTCACTGAAGACATTCACAAGACTAGTGTGAGGATGACTAATTTCACTTTGGCCATTCTCCTGGGCATGCAGAAAGAGTAAAAAGAGGGCATGAGAAATGATTCACCATCCTCCCTCTAAATAACCAGCCAAATGCTGGTTATTGTGTGTCTACTTTTTGAATACTTTTTTAAATCTATTATAATCAGTGCTCAAACAAGGAGGAAGCCTTGTGAATAGAAACTAAGTCTACCATAACTTCACAGACAGATATTCCTATGCACAATAAAACACAAATATACATTTAAATATTTTTCCAATGATTTTGATCATTACTGCATGACTATATTTTCTATCTGTTGCATATATTGTCAGTGAGCATACCTCTCCACCACTGTTCAATCACCACATTTCTCAAATCACACACCTCTCACTAACACTGAAAATTTGTTTGTTTAAGACAGTATCTTACTGCCAGGCATGGTGACACATGTCTGTAATCCCAGAGCTTGAGAGGCTGAGGTAGAAGGATCACTGCAAGTTTGAGGCCAGCCTGGGCTGCATACTCAGGCCAGCCTGGCCTCAAGACCCTGTCTCAAAAAAAAAAAAAAAAAAAGACAAAACTATTCATACTGGTCTTGAAGTACTATGTAGCCCAGGCTGGTCTCTAACTCACAGTAATCTTTTTGCCTCAGCCTCCCAAGTAGTAGGATTATAGGTTTGTGTAACTTGATCTGCTTAGTACTGGAAATCTTGAATGAGCAAGTATCCAGAAATGTTTAATAATTTCGTGCTTTTGTCCATACTTTTCTTTATCTCAAACACCCTCTCAGCTTTCTCCAATGATTAGACTTTTATTTATCCTATAAATCTCTAAATCTTTTCTCATCCCCCTCAGTCATAATTGATCAGTTCATTTTTCTCAAATATACAGAATACTTTTCTTATATGTTGATTAATTAATAGGAATTAATTAAAATATGCCTCCAAAATTTTCATGTGTTCTAAGGTAAGACTGGGGATAGTGACTGGGCCATAGGAACACTATACTCATCAGTGGGTTGATGCATTGATTAATTCATACCTGAAAGTGCTGTTGGGAGGTAGGACCCTGCTGGAGGAGGGGGGTAACTGCAGTATGTGTTAGTAACATTGCTGTTTGATACACAACATGTGACATCAAGGAAGAGGGGTATATTCTGGCTCAGAGTCTCAGATCTTTGCATTATCATCTGGTTTCAAGGCAGAAATCACATGAACAGTCCTGGTAATGGAAATCTGCTCAACTCATGGCAACCAAGTAGGAGAAAGAAAGAAAGAAGAAATGAAAAAGGACAATGATACACCTGTTTGATTCATGCCCTTAGCAATCCACCTCCAACCATCATCTAAAACCCAGTTCAACTTGGGTTAATCCATTGATGCATCCAATGCCATTATCAATCAATCCCTTTCCAAAAGCCTCACTTCTGAGTATAAAATACATTTGGGCTACATTTTAGATCCATATCACAACAGGGTGTTTCCTGGAACAATGTATTCTTTTCATCAGTTTCTCTCTTTTCCTTGTTTTTGTTTCATGAATATCATGGGGTGAGAAGCTTTCCTACAGTGACTTTTCTGTCTTGGAGTCAGTCAATCATTCACGGCCTGAACCCTCTTAAACAATGAATGAATATCAACCTTTTCTCCTTTCAGTTGTTGGTGCCAGCTATTGTGTCTTGGTGATGGGAAAGTAACTAACATAGACAATGTACCAAAGAAATGGGGTCATTCCTATGGTAATACATGGTCATGATTCAGAAGTCCTTGTAGTTTGTCTTCAGGAGGGGTTTGAAAAAGTTTGGAGATGCAAGCTATAGATGCTCTAGAATGCTGTAAGTAGAGATTGCTAAGAGATTCTTGAGGGAGTTCAGAAAACTAAAATAGTGATAACAATGCAGAAAATAAAGGCTATGATAATAAGGTTTCAGATGGAACAAAGACATTATTAGAAACTGAATTAGACATGCAAATTTATTTCTGGCAAAAAAAATCGGTCTGCAAATTTTCCATGTCCTAATACTTTGTGTGAGGCTAAATTTAAACGTAGCAGACTAACTTCTTTGGTGGAGGAAATTTCAAGGCATCCAATGTTCAACCTATAGCATTGTTGCTTCCTGTTGTTATCCAGGTTTACAGTGAGAATAAGAGGAAAAATCCGAGCCAAAGATGTGAAAAATTTGCAGCTTGACCCAAAAGGAAAGCCTTCTAAAGCTGGGGCCAAGCAGACATGATTGCTGAAAAGATTGGAGCTATTAAAAATTAGCCAAGTAGTTTGCACTGAAAAATAGGAAAGATGCCTTGAGGGCCTCTCAGGAATTGGCCAGATCTTGCACATTATAGGCTCGAAGATACAAAAGGGTAAAGTCTTTGAAACATTTTGATTTGAGAACAGAACCCCAGAGTACCTATTAATTCAGGAACTCCCCGGGAAGGTATACAGCTAAATTTAGCTATCCAGACACTAGAGGCTGCTGCTGCCCTGCTCCCAGGCCTTCGCATTTTTATACACTTTCAGTTTTCCAGACATGCAAAATGCAGGAATTATGGGGTCAGCTGAGCTTCACCCAGGTTTTCAGAAGGCCTCAGAGAGCAGTTAAAATATTTGACAGTTCCTGGAAGGAACCCCTGAGAGGTTGATGCACAAAGTTGTGAGCACGAACCCAAAGCTCTAGTGGACACGCCAGAATGTGAGGCATCTGCTGAAGAGAGCCACAGCCAACAAGTGGAGCCAGTCTAGGAGAGAAGCTCCGGTCAGCACCGGCCAAAGCCATAGGGAGGGGCTGCCTAAGCCCTAGGGATCTCATACATCCTCACTGCAAGTCTGAGTACAGCTTTCCTTTCCTTCCTTTTGGAATGGGAATGTTTACCCTATGCCACTTTAAGTTGGAATTTTTTG
>PVJX010048941.1:0-11282 GCA_004027295.1 Dolichotis patagonum
TTTGTCCCCCCCCCCCCCCAATATCAAACTGCTTTGGCAATGACTATCATCGCCAGGCTATTTCCTGCTCAGAAATGGTTTTCTAACCTTGCTCGGGTAACAGAGTTGTCATGGCCAACAGAGGGAGCATGTCCTTCTGTAAACGCTCTCTCTTCATCTAAGACACTCCTTAAAACACACAGGTTTAGTATTTGGGGGAGGTAAGGAATACTGATCATTACAAGTCTGTAGTGGGTTATTGTGAAAATCTGAGGACTTTTTTCTGACTTTCGTTTGGTGGAAACATTCAACAACAAAAAAAGCAGACATAGCAACCTTTATCCTATGTACTGGTAAAAACTATGAAAAGGATTTTCAAGAAAGATGGACTCTGCAATTCTTGCCATAATTCTCCAGTGATCTGATTGCACATTATCAACAAGCAACGAAAAAATTTTAGAGGAAGGATATAGTGTTAATTTCTGATTCTTGGTCAACTGAACTGAAAAGAATTAATGGGCACATTTATCTGAATAAGATTTAATTTGAATGTATAATTAGCCATAGACTGCAGCTCAAAAAAGTATATGCACTTAAAAGGAAAGCTTTACATTAATTTTCTTTAGTTTGGTGAACATAATGTTATACTACATAATATGCAAAATAACACCATTATTACACAGTAGAAATAAAATGTGAGAAATCAGTTGCCTATTAAGACATGAAAATTGATGTAAAACTATGATAGTGAGTTCTGAATAATAGGCCAGATGTTTCAGAAAAGGAATTAATGAATTTTGATACATTTCCAGATAACTGAAATTAGCACCATTTCCCCCAGGTTGCTGGGGACCGAATATCTTTGTTGTTATAAATAATATGTATTATTTCATAACAAAATAGAGTCAGGTGGCTTGGTCTTCCATAAGGATAAAAATATGACTCAGAAATTATTATGAAAACATCACGTAAGCAAGATGCCTTATGTCTACCAATGATCGCACATTAGAACTTCTACTTACATTTGGATTAAATGTTCCTTCCTGTTGCATTTTTGTAAATCTTGAAAGATTTAAAACAGTTCACAGATTAAAGTAAAAATCTAGAAGCTGTTGGATCCTGTGGTTTTTATGAGTGACAAGTCCCATAAAAAATTTAAGATTGTGTTGGGATGAATTAGCTTTCATACTCGAAATTTTAAAATGTTAATCACTATTTCCAGAATTGACTTTTGTACTTGATAGCCAGCTCATCTGGATGTAGCATTCAATGTCATACAATAGTGTGATCCAAGCCCAATTTGGGGCTGATTAACTGATTTTTATAGTGAGTGCCTCTCTTGACCCAGCCTGAGCTCTCAGACTCATACCTTCTTTACTTAGGATCTTTGATTCATTTCTCAATCAGACCCTCTCTGTTTTGAAAGAACTAGTTTCTCATAAAAGTTTAACCTTGAATCTGGGAGTCTCCATCTTTTATGCTTGATCTATGAAGTTACTCACCAAAAATCTGGCCATTTCTTTTGGATCCCTCTTGATCAGCCTGCTGCCCTGTTTCTCTGTGTTTTTCCCAGTGGAGCCCCTCCCTGTCCCCTGAACCCTGCCGCATCCCCACGGGAAAGTACCTCTGGAGAGCTCCTGGTTCTCCGAGCGGAAGGTGCGCTGGTAGACTGGGACTGCACCACAGGTGTTGCCTTGTGCAGGGCAATCCTGCCTGCACGATCTGTAGAGAATGCAGAGCTCAGGAATGATGTACAGCAGCAGGAAAACCCATGCATTGGTGACCAGGCCAATGCAGATGACCGCGTCGTCCCACTGGGGCTGCCGCTGGAGCTGTGGGTTGCCTCTCATGAGCATGGAGATCCACACCACCCAGATAATGATGGAGATGAGCACAGTGACAAAGATGAGCCTGCCATGTTGCTTCCAGTTCTCACATGGGCCACAGAAAGTGGCTTTGGAGATGAAGAATGTGAGAGCCATCAGGAGGAGGACATAGACCAAGAGCACAACAAAGTCCACATTGAGCTGGTAGGGTGTCATGTGCACAAACATCATGCCACGGGTCATCATGAGAGTCACATACTCAATAGCAATAATCGTCTGCAGCAGACTGACCCCAACAGCAATGCACAGGATTGTTGTCCAAGAGAAGGAGACTCCACCCCGGACCAATTTCACCAGGTTGGAGGCGTGAGCCAGAAGACATGAGAAACAGAGAGCAAAGAGCACCCCAAAGAGAAAGTAGCGCACAGGGGCAGTTTGTTCATTGAATTGGATAATGAAGGCAAAAGCAAGTCCAAAGAGCCCCAGCACACCCAACAAGAAGACGAACTGGGTGGGGAGGACATTCCACTGGCTGCAGTCTTGCACTTTTCGCATGAGGAAGAGGAAGGCTAAGAGCAGCAGAATTGTCACCACTATGCCAATTGCTGCCAAGGCCTCCAGAACAATGCCCCATGACCCCTCATTGTCACAGAAGAAATAATAGTCTTTAGTGGACTCCACGCAGTCTTCATACATCATGACTTATAGATGAACCTCACGGGAATAGTCTTCTGGTACCCTGCAGAAAAAGGATGAGACAAACAGATGACTTTCCATCCATCCACTGAACGATGTTAGGAGTTTTAGGCAGGGCACTATAGTGTCTCTCATTCCAAATGGAGATGCCTGGGCACATGAAGGAAACAGTTTTATCAGATGTTGCTAGGACACAAAGAAGATTCAAGTTCCATTTAATTTGACTCTTGATAAGCTAAATGCTAAGCTTCTATAGAGGGGTGAAAATCAGGTTTATACACATCAGTCTATGGGGATGGGAAATGCTGATACATACATCATCCCTGGATTTATGACTGTTGTATGAAGGATACCAGAAAACAAATGAGAACACTAACCTAAGATTCTCCAAACTATCTGCCAAGAAAGCTCCATACTTCTGCTGGAAGAAGCAGAGTGGATTTCCGTGGGGGCACTAGATAATTCATCTTTTTTTTTTTTTCTTTTTGAGATAGGGTTTCATTAAATTGCTAAGTTAACCAGGCAAGGTTTGAAAAGTCATCCATTTTTGTGTCACAATTTCTAGGGCTTTTTGAAAGCAAATACAGAATCTTTTTTCATAAGATAGGTTATATGACAAAATTTGCATGATTGCTGGGTTTCCAGCTATGTCAACAAAGGTTGACCATACTAGTGGAGTGTTGATTAGATTATTCTAAATGCTGCTACACTGCTTGGAGGAGAGAGAGAGACATGACTTTCCCAGTAATTTTAATTCAATGACTGTTTCTTCTTTCAATTCAAGTAAATCCATGAAACAGGTTATTATTCAACACCTGCAGTTTGTTAATCAAATAATTATACAAAATGTTTCCATTATTACCAGAAGTTTCATACAAAAGTCCATGTTTTGACTGAGGTGGCTTATTAAAATACATCTCATATATTTATTTGGAAAAAACCAAATCAAGTCAAGCCAAGCCAAGCCAAACCAAACCAAGCCAAACCAAACCAAACCAAACCAAACCAAACCAAGCCAAGCCAAACCAAACCAAACCAAACCACCATGCTTCTGAATACCCCTCTGCCCATTCCCCTTTAATTAATCCCAAACTAGATGGCTGGGGTGATCCTGGCGCATAGCTGGCAGCAGGCACCTTAATTCCGACTCACCTCCTCTGTGTCCACTCTGGAAGCTGAGGCTGTAGTGATGGTGAGGTTGTAACTGCAAATGAGTAAGAAGGAGACAACCTCAGCTTCTTTAATCTCTCCCAAATGGGCGGAAGAACTGTAGGCCCTCACTCAGGTTCCTGAAGTGCCTATAAAAAGAACCGGAAGGACAGAAAGACACACCTATTCCAGTTTCACAGCAACTTTTCCACATAGATTTTTTTTTGGTGAGAACCATTATTTTTGATTCTTCTGCTAAGCAGAGGCACCTTGGTCTCTGGGATGTCCTGAAGGAGTGTGAATTTAGGGAAGCCTGCTTCCTTCTCATATATTCAGTGTATTCAGGAAAAAACAGTGGTCCATTTGGCCTTATAGAAGAATACGTCATCCTTCTGACCTACTTCCTAAAAAAGCCACTTCCAGAGACTTCCCTACATCTTAATTTAATTATAAGATTCAAAACAGCATCCCTTTTACAAACTAACTAGAGTTTCGCTGGACCATAGGAAGGGTAATTTTGCTTACCATTAGCATTCAGATTGTCAATGGACTAGATGTGATAGCACACATACATCTGTAATTCCAGCATTCTGAGAAGCTGAGGCAGGAGGATGGAAAGTTCAGCCCAGCCTGGGCAACTTAGTCACTTAGTAAGATCCTGTTTCAAAAAATAAAAATACAAATAAAAATAAAGAAACATTAGAGAGGCAGCTCAATGTAGAGGCCTTAGGTTCAACCCCCAATACCACCACCACACACACACACACAAAAGCAAAATTGCAAATAAGGGGAACTTTGTTTACACTGCTAATCTCTTTTTTTCTCTTTTTGAAATCCTTCCCCAGGCCCTGGCTATCCATCATAGGTGGGACTTCACCTTGAGCAGCTGTTTCTGGTATTGCCCATGGCTTAATAGTAATGTCCAAATAGTCTCCACCACCTCACTCCCCTCAGCATGACCCTGCTCTGGGTTATTCCTAGGTCCTGAGATGAAAGCAGTCACAATTAAAGGTCACCAGTTGGTCCTGAAATAACGCATGTCTTTTCTTTTGTGGCGACTATAATACAGCACATAGTACCATGTCTAGTGTGCATCAAATATACGTCCCCCCCCCATGCACTCTGTCCTTATTTTCCTGAATATTTGCATTTTGACAAAGGACTTCCGAGGATCCCAAATCAATGCTTGCTTAGTTTAGTTGCAAGGTGCTCTGGGAACTTGGCTCTACCTTTTCCATCTGGGTCTAATAGGTTGATTTTCTCACAGTTTCACAAAGAAATAAACTGCCATTGAATCATCTCTGACAAGTCCTTGGCCTGAACTGCCATTTGCTTTATTTCCATTGTTCTTGTTTCCTATCTCAACCCTTTCCCTACCTCTACAATCCAGTTCATCTGATTCCCTAGATTCTTCCTGCGATCACCAAGGCACTCACTGATCACCTTCTACCTTCAGCTCAGTACAACCTACGGTGTGTATTCAAATTTTCTGACCACTGCGTGTTGTTAATTTATAAGTAAAACAATTAGGTAATAAATACAAACCAAAGGAAATGAATAACAATAAACAAAATCTATCAGGTTGTTTGTATGGATCTCATATCTTTGACAGAATTATAGCTGCTGAAGGGTCAGCCTCCACAATTGTTTTTTTGGTACTGGGGATTGAATCCAAGGGCTTCACTACATTCCCAGCCATTTTTATTTTTTTGTTTTGAGACTTAATCTAGCTAAGTTGCACAGGCAGCACTTGACTTTACAATGCTCCTGCCTCAGCCTTCTAGAGTGCTGGGAGTGCAGCCATGTGCCACCACTCACATCTAGGTTCCACGTTTGTGCCCAAATAGCACCTGGCCCCGTGCAAACCACCTCCTGGGTGAATGGTTTGATTGATTAAATAATTCTAATGATAAAAGTACTTTGCAAAATGTACTTTTTAGCAGTGTAAGGTTTTTTTTTTTTTAACAGATGCTTTTTCATGGAAACCACCTGCAAATATGTCAGGAACTTAACAAACCCTTGACAAATTTATTCTGAAGTGATTTTCTATCTATTAGAAACAGTACTTTAGAATTAGAAATGGTGCTTTAACTTAAAGCACCATTTTCTCCTTCGAGGAAACAAAACTCTAGGGATGAGGTGTTCCCCTTTATTTTGGGCATAACTCTTACCTGTCTGAAGCCAGAAACCTCAAGTGTATGCAAAAGGTAAAGGGATTTTCCCGAGGATGCCATATAATTTCTAGAGAATTCACTCAGCAGCAAAGTGCTGTTGGTAACCAACAGGGAGATTTTCCATTTAATTTTTCCAAGAGAGGTATTTTGGTGACCTCCACATCCTATCCCCTTCCTGGTGTCTCCTTCAGCCCATATGGCTGTAAAGAGACTCCTTCTGACCCCTGGATGGCTTGAGGCAGGTGAATTAATGGGTTAATAACCACAAAGCCCTTTGAGCACCTCAGATAAAAGAACCTGGCTTAGGTACTAATTATTGTCATTTTAAAATCTTGAATGATAGAATTAACCCATCTGCTGCTAGGTCTGAAGGATATAAGGGCCCATTTAGTCTACACACATCCAAATTACTCACCCCTAATTTCTTTTGGCTTCTATGCAGCAACAACAGCTGAACAAAGAGCTCAGATATGGCTTTGATGAATCAAAATGCATCGATACAACACGTGCATTAAGCATGGAGATAAAACAGTCAAGAGGCCCCACGCCTTTTGCCAAGCATCTCTTTGCATTGTTTCTCTTACGGAAACGGAGCTGGAGGGAATACTGGAGGTCATCTAGCCTAACCCTTTCATTAATAATGAGGAAGCCAACAGTGTAATGTGAGGAATTCAGTAATAAGGAAGTAAGGGCCCAGAGAGGTGAAGGCATGGAAAG
The DNA here is from genome assembly GCA_004027295.1 of Dolichotis patagonum. Lineage (NCBI taxonomy): Eukaryota > Metazoa > Chordata > Mammalia > Rodentia > Caviidae > Dolichotis > Dolichotis patagonum. Next base: position 6,542 of record PVJX010048941.1, read on the forward strand.
TTCCAGAAGACAGCCCAGGGTTGTCTCATACCTGGTCATGGTCTTTCTGCTGTGCTGGGCTCCCTTTCCTGATGCATTCTACCTCTGGGGACAGGCCCTTAGAGATACATGAGCCCTTTGAGATGACTTAAGGGTCATGACCAGAAAAGAACAAGAAAAGAAACAGAATATAAGAGTGCATCTCACGTTCTTCATCCTGCAACAGCTCTACCTGGGAGGGGCAGGCTGAGATGGCAGATGCAGCCCATTTGGCTTTTTTTTGCTTGCTGATACCTCCTTTGCTGGCTTCCTGGGGTACAGCCAGAGCACTGTGCAAGTCTGACTCAGTAGGGTTTGCACTGGGAGTTCCATGGCTCTGCGGTCACCATCTTGAAATTCTTAATATTTTATCTTTGATTTTTATATTTGGTAAGTGAAGAGAATGAGATGACTGAGCATGTGCAGGGGTCTTAGAGCCTTCACTGAAAACATCATCCTACTTTCTGGAGCCTCTTTGCTGCTCAGAGATGGGCTCTTGTCCACCTGGTCTATGCCACCACTTGGCCCTGAGCCTCCTGGACTCCCACTTCTGCCCCTGCCTATGGCAGGAGCTGGCCCTTGTAGTAGCAACTCTGTGATGAGAAATCATAATACAGCAACAAATCTTTCAGTGTAAGTCCCATTCATTCCTCCTGATGAGTCCAGAGCTATCTTCTCTAAAAGATATGATAGACCTCCTTATTCACCCTTGTATCTAAAGAACAGGTCTTCTGTAAACCAGAAGAAATGCTCTCATCAAAACTATAACTGTAAACATAATTATAAAGACAATATAGGAGCTCCCAAAAGATCAAGGAGGCCCTAAATGATCCGGGAGGGGATATTCTTCGGATAATCACACTCACTGCCTAAACCTTTTTTCCACATCCTCAAACCCTTATACAAACTCCAATCTGTTGACCTGACAGCGTGATTCTTATCTTGGAAACCAGTCCACCATCCTCATGAGAGTGTACCCTGAACTAAATAAACTCTTGACTTTTCTTCCTACCTTGTCTACTGGTAAAATTCTTTTGACTCCCTCACCAGCCTCTCTCTATGCTGTTTCTCATGGCACCCTCACCTGGCCTCATTTGTCTGCTATGGCCCAAGTCTATGTCCCTTGGTAAGGGACAGTGACTCACCTATTTTCAGGCAGGGCCTTGTATTTTCATTTTGCAAGGGACTCTAAAGATTATGCAGCTGGTTTTGGGCATCTCATTCAACTTGCTGGTGTAAGACAGATAATTTGGTCTATTTTATATCAGTGTGTATACCTTGTATTTGTATAATGTGAGTTTGTTATGAAATACTGGAGGAATGGATCTGGGGCTAGCAAACTGTTAAGACTCTCAACTGAGTATCATTCATAAATGCCAGGGTATTTTTTGAAAACAGTTATGTTTTTTCCTTACTTGGTGACTATAATAACCTTTCAATTTAACTAGCTTGCATTTCCTTCACTGAGTTGCTTTGTTATTAGAAGAAAGCAGACAATGTGATGAATATAGAAGTACATTCAAGTTCAACTTCTGCATCTGGAAATATAAACCTTACAGGATTAATAAAAATGTTGATTCTAATAAAATTGTTAAATTTTATTTGAGTTGCATTCTTTAAAGAAGAGAGTTGATACAAGACCTTAATAGTGAACATTATTTAAATGAGGTTTTATTTTCCATGCAAAGGTTAACAAAAATGACCAAGCTGACATTATTTATAATAAAATTCTTATAAAAGAAAGCTTAAAACCTTCAAAGTAAAAAGCATACCAGGGAAAAAACATGACATCCTCTCAATGAATGTCTCATGTTTCAAAAGGAAAAATATATAAATCTATTAATAATTTCTAAGTTGTCAACTAATATTAATAAAAGAGCTTTTTAATAATCTATTTGGTTGTATATTATGTGGCAAAGATTAAAAACAAGTCATATAACTGTCAGAAATTCTGCTCCCAGAATGAATGGAAGATACATATGATTTTTCATGATAAAATGATGTCAGCTAACAAATTAAATAGTATACCATATTATCAAACCTGTATTATTGCTGATCAAACAAGACAGTACTTTTAATGCAGCTACAGTTTGGTATAGATTTTGTGATTAAACTTAAAAAATCACTGGTGGCACAAGTCGCCAACACTTTTGGTAAGATCAAATATAAGTTACAAGACAATTTTACAGAGAACATGTCATGTTGTTGAAAATTAATTTCACCCACAACTGGGTTAGCTATAATCTGCTAGTTGGAAAAGCTTTGTTATCAATTCAATATTATTTAACCTAAACGTTTAGAAAGATCATACACCTTGGTGCACAGGCAGAATTGTGCACACCCCCCACCCCACTGATGGATGAAGTCCTCACCTCCAGTGTCTCAAAGGAGACTTTATTCAGTGATAGGTCATTAAAGTAAAAGGAGGTTATTAAAGTGGGACCTGATCTGATCTGACTGAGGTCCTTGCAAGAAGGGATCAGAGTGTCTTTGTACTATACTTGCATCTTCTAATCTGTTCCATTGATCCTCAGGTCTATTTCTTTGCCAGTACTATGCTGATTTTTTCACTGTGGCTTTGTAGTAGAGTTTCAAGTCAGGAATTGAGATGCCTCCTGCTTTGCCTTTATTGCCCAGAATTGCCTTTACTATTCTAGGTTTCTTCCATTTCCAAATGAATTTTAGGAGTTTTTTTCTCTAGATCTGTGAGATATGTCAATGGTATTTTGATTGGGATTGCGTTAAATCTGTGTAACAGTTTTGGGAGTATGGCCATTTTCACAGTGTTGGTTCTTCCTAGCCAACAGCAAGGAATATCCTTTCATTTTCTAATATCTTCTTCCATCTCCTTTTTTAGAGTAGTATAATTTTCAGCATATAGGTCTTCTACATTCTTAGTTAGGTTGATTCCTAAGTATTTTATTTTTTTAGATGTTATTGTGAAGGGCGATATTTCCAATATTTCTCTCTCGGTGAGTTTCTTGTTTGTGTATAGGAATGCTATCGATTTTTGAGCATTGACTTTGTAGACAGCTACACTGATGAATTTGCTTATTACCTCTAGTAGTCTTTTAATGGAGTTTTTTGGGTCTTCTATATAGAGTATATGTCATCTGCAAATAGTGATAATTTAACTTCTTCCTTTTCTATCTTTATTCCTTTTATTTCTCTCTCTTGTCTGATTATCCTGGCTAGTGTTTCCAGAACTATATTGAAAAGGAGTGGTGATAGTGGACATCCTTGTCTTGCTCCTGATTTTAAAGTGAAAGCTTTCAGTTTTTGTCCATTTAGTATAATATTGGCTGTTGGTTTGTCATAGATGGCCTTTATAAGGTGGAGGTAGACACCGTGTATTCCAAGTTTATGAAGGGTTTTTATCATGAGCATGTGTCGGACTTTATCAAAAGCTTTTTCTGCATCTATTGAGATGACCATGTGGTTTTTGTTTTTGGCTCTGTTGATGTGGTGTATCACATTTATTGATTTGCATATGTTAAACCATGCCTGCATTCCTGGAATGAACCCCATTTGGTCATGATGTATAATCTTCTTGGTGATTTGCTGCATTCTATTTCCTCTTTAGTGAAATAAATAAGAATCATATTTATAAATATTGCATTGTGTCTCTAGTGTAAAAAGTAATAAGAAACGTAGGAGTAATAAAACCCAAAATGTGTAATAGCTACTGTAAAACAGAGAGGAAAAGAAAGTGCTCTAAAGGATTTAATTGCATGTATGGTTAAGTGTGTAAGATGAATGACCATATTACGGTTTTTGTTAGATTGTGGAGCAGAACTATTAACAGTCTCATTGTTTGAATGTCTACTTTGTATGTTTTAATTTTGTAACTTGAACAACTATTTCCTAGATGACAGTATGTAAGTTATCAAGTAATGATTTCTTAGTGTTTTTTTGTTCTTTTCTTTTTTTCCTTGGAATTGTGTAGTGTTGCTACCCTTTTTTCTGTTTTGTTTTGTTTTGTCTTTAAATAAAATAAAAAAAAAGAAGAGACCAGAACACAGACACACACATAAAATGACCACGGATGACCATGTGAGAACCCAAGAGGTTCGGCATTTGCAAGCCAAGGAGCGGCCACAGGAGAAGCCACCTTGTAACACCTGCATCTTTGACTTCCAGTCTCCAAGACTCAGAGAGAGATTACTGTTGCTTGAGCTTCCTGGTCTATATTATTTGTTATGCAGCCACCGGCAACTTAGCACAGCCAGTAATCAACAACTTGAAAAGATATTTGAAAGGAACAAAAAACAATTAGGTCCTAGGAGTAGCTCTAACAGATGATATGCAGGACCTTATGAGAAAAAGCACAGTTTATTAAAATTATTATTATTTTTTTTTACCACCAAAAAAAAATAGATTTATGTGTTTCTTGGATTAGACATGGATGTAAAGACCTCTGACACAGGAGCCTTGATCTTTTTTTTTTTTTTCAATCAGTGATTGACTGATTTTTTTTTTAAAGGGTAGCAACCATACAGTATTCCAAGGAAAAAAGGAAAAGTACAACAACAATAAAACCTAAGAAATTATTACTTGACTAATTACATACTGACTTCTTGGAAATAGTTGTTCAAATTACAAAGTTAAAACATGTAAAGTAGACATTCAAACAGTGAGACTGTTAATAGTTCTGCTCCATGATCTGACAAAAACAACAATATGGTCATCCATCTTACCCACTCAAATATACATGCAATTATAT
>PVJX010048942.1:0-11277 GCA_004027295.1 Dolichotis patagonum
CCCCCCCAAATGTGTCCCTTAACTATCAATTCATCAAACATTAAGTCATTTATTTATTTATTTTTTGAACACATCAAAACAGAATATTGAATAGAGCAACACCATTAATCAGGCAAAGCAAAACGGCGATAAAAATATCTGCCTTCAGAGATAGTAGAAGGAAACTCCCCCCACTTGCTGTACCACATATGGTCATCTCCCAAGAGATACCCAGATCCCTGGATCCCGATTGTTAGCGGGGGTGGGGTGGGGTGGGGGATATGATATGTTTGATTCTAAGCCCGCGCCCCGGTAGGCAGCAGGCTGGTTACTGGTTGGCTCAGCGCCCTAAGTTCCAACATGGCGCGGATCTCAGGAAACACTGTTGCTTCTTGTTTCCCTGCCCTGGGGTGGCTGCGGCTTGCCAGACCACAGTCACTTACCAGGGCGGCAGGCTGGTTACTGGTTGGCTCAGTGCCCTAAGTTCCAACATGGCGCGGATCTCAGGAAACGCTGTTGCTTCTTGTTTCCCCGCCCTGGGGTGGCCGCGGCTACATTAAGTCATTTAAAATATTTTTCAGTAATAATGACAATATTGATTATGGACAGAAAGAAAATATTAACAGCAATACTTACCATTCCTGAGCACCTGTTGGAAACCATGACACTCTGTCAATAAACTTAATTATGTCATCAGCCTTAGAGAACACTGTATACACTGCATAGCTTTCCGACCTGAGTGAAATCTCAGCCTGTGGGACTTGGATGTGCATGTCAATAAAATGAAAAGACACCAACACTTAATGAGGTAGTCTGTGTAGGCTGTGAGAGTGGTAGGAGACAACAATGTGAATAAGAACAAAATTGAAGGGCCGGGGATTTAGCTCAGTGACACAAGCACCTGGTTGGCCAGTGTAAGGTCATGAATTCAATCCCTGGTACCAAAAAAAGAAAAAAAAAAAAAAGAAAAAAATTGAATATGAACCATGGCTCTCAATAAGATGAGATCTCCTGCAGTTTTAGGGAGAGGAATTTTTTTATGTGCCTTCAGAGGTATTACAGGGGAGTGAGGCTGAAAGTTAGAGCCCCCAGAGGAAGACAGAAGCATGGCCAGGAGGCTCTCTTGGCTGAGGCAGTGTCATAACTGCCTGACTCGGCTACTTCCACCTCCACATGCTACTGCAGGGAACAGTCTCCACCTGGTCTTCTATCTGCACAGGACAGTGTCACATGTAAGGAGGATGTTGCAGAAAGATGATTTTCTTTGTACTTTCATGCCTATGGAGTTAAAAATGGACTGAGTTAGAAGGCCTTCTCCACCTGTACCACATGAATAGAGCATCTTCAGCATAGAAAAGGGGTGTGTGTCAGGACTCTGTCTGGCCCTCAGGGAGTGTGACCTAAATAAGCATGCTATGCTGTCAACTTCAAAATCAATAATTACTACACACAGGTTTTTTTTAAAGCCATTTAAAGCTTATTTTTAACAGGGATGTTCTCAGTTTGTACTTGCACAGCTGGAAGTGGGGAAAAATGTCTTTAAATGAAGGCAAGTTCAGTGAACTAATAACCTAACACACAGAGGAAGTGAGTGCTGTGCTAAGACAGGTGCTAGAGGTTCCTTGTTCCCACCAAAACTCTTGTCCAAGTTTCATCCCCATGGTGAGGTATTAAAAGGGTTGAAACAGTCCAACGATAGTATTTGGAAGTAGAACATTAATTTAGCTATGGCACTGAGACCTATTAGGAAGTATTAGGAGGTAAATTAAGGTTAAATGAGGCCATAAGGTTGGGGGCCTGATTCCAGTGGAGCCAGAGCTTTATAAGTAGGAGAAACCTGAGCTAGGACATCTGTTTCACTGTATGATATCTCATGCCACCTTGAGACCTAAGAAAATCCTCACTAGCAAAGACCTTATCAGACACAGACTGCTGTCGCCCAATCTTGAACTTCTCAGCCTTCAAAACTGGGAGCCAGGTGCCAGGAATTTAGCTCAGTGGCTCAAGCACTTGCCTGGTAAGCACAAGGTGATGAGTTCAATCCCTAGTACCAAAAACAAAAACCCTGAATGCTAAATAATCCTTCATTCCTTATGAATTACTTAGCTGATAGTACTCAGTTACAGTGACAAAAATAGAATAAGACACTATAAACACTGGGATTCTCACTGCTAATTTCAAAACAATACTAGTTGCTATTTTTCAAAATGGACCTAAAATTTAAAGATGTAATATTTTGACTTTATAAATGAGACAATGCTGTTTGAAAGGTCCTAGAGTCTACAGCCATACCACCCTGAACAAGCCCGATCTCGTCTGCAAGGTCCTAGAGGTTGCTTTTTGAAATGCTGCAGCCAGGTATTCTGGCACATGCCCGTAATCCCAACACTTGGGAGGCTAAGGTAGGAGGATCACTGTGAGTTCAAGGTCATTTTGGGCTACATAATGAGTTCAAAGCTAGCCTGCATTACACAGTGAGACCTGTTTCAAAAAAAAAAAAGTTGCATTGAGATTTAAAATTTTTGCTTGCAGAGTGATCTGCAACCTCAGAGAAGGAGCTTTTTACCTGCTTTGTCCTTCCTGTGGCCTCAGTTTCTACCATGGAGCCTGTGCTACTTATGAATGAAGAAATGTTGATTTAACTTGGGGAATCAGCAGCACATATTCACACATGCCAGATTCTCAATTTATAAATATTTACCATCAGGACTTGATTTTAACTTTAATTAGCCCAACTGTTAAGGATACCTCCAAAGTGAGAAATATAATCCATTACTTCACACCAGATGTAGCTTCGACAGTGGGCCTGCTATCTAAGTTTTTAGTCTATGAGACAAAGGCAACAAATGACTCAAGCGTGATGTTTTATGGTGAATAGACTGAGACATAAAACAGATGAGACTTGGGAAAATTAATTCCTGATCAAATCCTAGAAAATAAAGAGCACAAAATTCCTTAACTTGATACACTGCCAGAAAGTCTGGATTCAGTGGATGCTTAAACAAAGACTAAGTTCTCATTAGAAGCTAGTTTAAAAAATAACTCTCGGTGGGGATTTAGCTCAGTGCTTGCCTGGTAAATGCAAGGTTGTAAATTCAATCCCTGGTACCAAAAAAAATCAAGATTCTTTTTAAAAAATTACATTTGAATGACTGATTTTTTTTTTTTTTTTTTTTTTTGAGAGAGGGTCTCCTTGTATAGTTTAGGCTGGCCTTGAACTCACTATATAGCCCAGGTTGGCCTTGAATGTATGGTGATCCTCCTGCCAGGCTCCTGACATTACAGGTGTGCATTACCACACCTGGCTAAAAACCGTATTTTAAACAGAAGGCACTGTAGGATGATACTGTTGTCTTGTGGACACATTCACTACATTTAGAAAAACCTGCGAAATTATGCATTCAAAGGTTTTTACTAACACATTAAATGGAGTGAATCTGTTTAAGAAAGATTCTATCATTAATTGTCATAAGAATTTTTCATCTAGTTTAGTGGTTCCTGCCCTTTTAAACTAGTAGCCCTTTGCATAAAGGGCTATTAGTTTAATGCATAAAATTATGTATGCATTCCTTTCTGCCCCCCCCCCCAAATCTTATACTCAAAATAGTCTACCTTTCTGCACATGCCAGAAGCCAAGAGGATTTTGCTGTAATTGCTACAGAAACTGTAAAGTTGAAAAGTCCTAAATATTTACTAACTAATCCTTTTCAAGAAAGTGTGTAGACGCCTGCTCCAAGCGATGCAGTTCCCATCTGGAGGTCAGATGGTCAATACCAATCCATAGGTTATATGGATGTTACCTGTGATTCTGCTCGTAAGTAGATCCAAATCAAGCCTAATTTAATTCCCACTTATCCAATATTTACTTATAGAGTGACTCAGCTTGGGGCTGGGCTTACAGTGGTGAACACAGCTGGGCTCTTTTTCCTAGAGGAATCAGGATATGAACAGTTTCAACACAACACAGTAAGACATCAGAGTCAAATTTGAAGTTTTAGTCTTCCTATGAAGTATACCACGGGAACCTGACCTTTATACTCTTTAAAGCTTTGAATTTTTAAAGCTACAACTATGGGCTAAGATTTCTCTTTGTCTTTTTTTTTTTTCAACATAAATACTAGAGATGAAACTCTAATTCTGTGAAATTTCCCATTAACTTTTGCAGGAAAGATCAACTTATTGGAATCTTTTATAATTGCAAAAGTTGCTCTGGGCTCTTTAATATACAGTTCTGATCTCTGTTTTAAGAACAGAAAAGAGACAAGGTATTGAGATATCAGGGAAACATGGCCAGTTAAAGTGCCAGACTCCTGTTTTTTAAGATTAAGTTTTTAAATTGCAACTCATGTTAACAGAGTCACATACTAATCTTCTGCTGAAACAGCCATGAGGGTGGAGACAATGTCCAGTTTCTCAACCAAGATTTCATTATCTATGACTTGTCTTTGCAACACCCACTACCTATCAAGTTTAATTAACAGAAAAACCAATTTCTACATCCCTTGGATGTAACAAAAATGATTATCCTCAGGTGGAGCAAAAAAGACAGAAAAATAACAGGTGCTGCTTCACATCTGTGTATCTGCCCTGCCCTCATATCTGTTTATTTGTACCAGTTATTGACGTTTTTATATCATACAAAGGTGGCTTTTTATTGAGCTTCAAAAGTAGAAACAGGATGTATTCGTTTCTAGGGAAACCTGAGCTTGGAAGCTCTTGAGTTTTGAATCACAAACCACATTCTTACACACAAGGTGGCCCATTGTATAGTGACATCCCTTCCTCCTCATTTACCTCATCCCATTTAAAAAAAAATTAATGCAACAATGGGAGATGATTGTTGATGTTCATTATTAAGTCATTTATTCATCCCACACAATGATTCAGAATTATTCATTAAACCTGCTGGAAAGAATCAGGGCTTTACCTCCACGGTGGTATGGGGAGGCATGTGTTCTTTTAAAGGATATTTTATAACAACACAATTATCATAATTAAAAGCTAACAGTCTGATGAACTTTTGACATATTTTTGAGTACTGGCATTTTAGCACAAGAAGATAAATGAGACTGAAATAGAAACAGGGAATAATATTGCTATGTGTGTGTTGGAGGAGGGGGCACATTAAGTATCATCTGCCATCATCAACTCCAGTGTTATCCAGATCTTTAAGTTAACAAACTTTACAAAATATTTTTTGAACTTCTGGCTTTAAAAATGAGTCCATATTGTGTTGTGAGTCCAGCCATTGCCTGTGTTCTTAACTGGGTATGTAAATGTCTGTGTGGAGCCTGCTGACTTATGCCTCCCAACCCAGTAGGTCATTTGGGACCTGAAAGATCCAGAATTGGGTCTTTTGGACATGGTTTATTCTGTGTCTGAAGGTCATTAAGCAAACAGCTTGGTTTGACAAGCCATCCAAAATGACAGATGACTGTAGGAAGGCTCCTCCTTGGTTAAGCAGACAGGTAAAGATCCTAAGACTAGTGATCTCATCCTGAAGGTGATACCTGGGGAAAGAGGGGAGAAGGCACTTGGGGAAGTAGAAACTGACTGCTGAGTACCCTAGAAGGCTGGCAGGTAGATCAGGGCAGAGGGATGCCCTGGAGGCTTTCCCTAGGACTGGATGCCATGGAAGCAATGGGACTGGATGGGAGTAGGGCAGATGGTCTGGAACATACAGTGGAAAGACTGTGTCAGTAGCTGCATGGGAACCTAGACTTGCCCTGTGCTGTGCCAGGTATAGGGTGGGTGCTTAAAAACAAGTGCACTGTATTAGTTAGCCACGGAGCACAGAAGTGTGAGTCAAATACTTCTACTCCTTCATTCATTTCACAAAAGTGTATGAAGCTTCACTATGAGCTAAGATCTGAGCGAGGCCTTAATGCAGAGGTGAACAGAACAGTTTCCCTGCCCTCAAGGTGCTGAGACTCTAGGGAGGGATTTGGACACATGAACACTTAAAAATCCACTTGACAAGTGTGGGATCAAGAAAAGCTGAGAAAGAATGAGGTAAAGGAGGACATCACACAGATGGAGTCAAGGCTGAGCAGGCTTGGCTAGGCGTCATGATGTGGAGGAAGTCAGAAGGCAAAACAGCAATTTCTAGAATAGAGAAGAACTGGGTCTTGTCCTGGGTTGGGAAAGTCAGGACCCTCCTTGTGCCCTTGGGTTGCTGGGAGGGGTATGAGCAAGGGTGGAGCAGCATGCCCAGTTCAGAGATGCCATTAGAATCCAGTTGCAACAGTGGTGGCTGAAAGAAGAGGATAGGCTGGATAGGAATTAAAGAGGTAGAATTAAATTGACATGAAATAGCAGAGTCCTGGCAGACAAGAAGGACCGTACTGGACATACAGCCATCAGGATGTGTGGCCTGATGCCATTACAAGTGGAAAATGGAGGCATCCCCTACCATGCCTTTTTTTTAAACCAAGTAACATCCTGATTATAATTTGGCTTCTCATGTAGCTCTATTCATGGGAAGAGGCTGCTGCATGGATGGGGTTGGAGGAGGGCTCTGTCCTACTCTGATTAATCAAGTTGGTACTAAGAGTTGTAGCCACTCTGGAGTTAGGGGTGTGGAGACATCTCTAGACTCTGAGCCTGCAGGGCTGCTGACTCCCATGTGATGTAATGCCCCATTTTGGGTCTCTTGATATGTGGGCTTCTTCCTAATACCACAAGGTGGTAGTAGCAGCTAGTAGTGTGCTCTGCCTTTAGATGAGAAATCCAGACCATGTGCTTCCCAAGGACTAGTCAACAAGAGTGGAAAATGAAGAGCAACCAGGACATGGCATCTGCATCACTTGTCATATGCTATGAAAGTAATTGTATCAGGGGCATTAGATATTCTCCTAGCTTTGCTCTCTGTTGTAAAACAGCCTCCATGGTGGAGCTGATTCCACTTTGACACTTTACTTCCCTGGCATCAGAATAGTTTTCTGAACCAGCTGAAGCATGGGATAAAATTTCAAAGGTCTTTAATAGAAGTTTTCCAATTCTGTCTCTATGGAACAGTTGAAAAATATCTCCAATTATGGGAACCTTTTGTAAAATGTTTCAGAAACACAGAAGGCCCTATTGTACCTTTTTGAAGTATGTGAAACACATTTAATACTCAAAGAAGAAAAGAAGGGAACTAGGACTTAAAAAAATGCTTATTCCTGGGGCAGGTCCCCTTCTCTTTCTCACATAACAAATAAAAGAAGATAATTTATTTTGAAGTGTTTTTAATAAGAAAGCCTTGGAAAGATCTGAAAGGAGAATTGAGACCAGTTGTCAAAGCTGGAATTCTGCTGAGACTCTGTAACTCAGGCTTTCAAGAGTAAAGATGAGGCGAGGACTGAGACAAGAAAGTGCAGCACTGGAAGCTTAAGTCTCACTTTCACAAACAGGTTGTCTCCATTTTAGTGAGTATGAAAAAAGTCTGTCATATGTATGACTGGCTAGAAGTCTACAGTAGGATGAGATCAGCCTACACACATTTCCTTCTCCTGAGTCAAGTAGGGAACTTAATCCATCTCACTAGAGGCAAACAGAGGAGACCTAGGACCTGCCTATCAAAGCCACATCCCAGGATTTCCTGGAGGACACCTGACTTATGCTGGTGGGAAGCTTGGTGCTTTAATTTCAGCTGGCCCTGAGCCAGGTCCTCCTTCCTAGAGAATGAGGAAAGACATTCCTGGCTCGTGCCATGACCTGAGGCACATGTAACCACATTCAGACCTAACCTGTAGCCCCCATGTGGAGCACCTCCATCCTCATCTGGGAGCAACTGCCACACATTTACAGACTAGCATGGCTACAGCCTATCCTAAATGCCTGTGTTTTATTCCTCTCAACAACCCTATAAGAGAGCTACTACTGTTACTCTGATTTACCAGTGAGGAAACAAACGGTTAGGGAGCTTGTCCACAGCCACACAGCTAGTGAGTGGTAGAACTTGGACCTGAGTCCAGTTCCATCCAAAGCTTCCCTCTTCGCCAGGTTGCAGAGGCACTGGCAAAGGAGCTGCTCCAGACTCCCATTCTTGGACCTACCTGCACCAGCGAGCTTGTCTGCCAGCTCTGTGCGCACAGCCTTGGTGAGGTTGAAGTAGTCGTCATCTTCATCGATGCTGTGCAGGAACAGTGGGATATGCTGGAAGACGATGGCATGCTGGCACTTCCGTTGTCCTGCAATGGTCAGCTGCTGGTCCAGCCAGCAATCCTGGGCCTGCTTCAGGGCTGGGCACTGGGAGGCATCGTACCAGAATTGGGAGTTGAGCACCAGGAACAGGACACCCCCAACCCAGAAGCTGAAGTAGTCATCTCCCCATGTCTGGTGGAACTCCTTGATGGTCTCGGCTGTGGGGACATTGCCCAGGTCATGGTTGCCACTGACAAGGACCAGTGGGATCTCTCTGTCAAGGTCTTTCAACACCCGCTGCAGGTCCTCAGTCTGCTCCTTGCGCCAGGGGGTCCCTGGAAGACCAAAGGTCACATTTTGAGAGGCCTGGAGGCAATTCATGTATTTACTAACAAAGTTAAGATAGAGAATAATCTGGAAATTCACCCAACCAGGCACATACAAACTACAAGAAGTATCACCTGTTAGAAACAAATCAACTGGTAAAGCAGGTACCTCTGTTTGTCCCTCTGCATTGAACTCTTCCCACTTTCCCCAGGACACCTTGGGATTCAGTGTCTGTGTGGCCATCTGCCCCACCCTGCAGAGTGTTATAGTTTATATCTAGATGTTCTCCTAAAGTCTCATGTGATCATAGGCAGGACCTTTGGAACAAGTCTGGATTATGTGAAAATTTTGCAAGATGCACATGCCTATTGATCAAGCCCTTTGGTTTCTGGGACTTTGTCCAGTAAGGTACTGACAAGTCTGCAAGGCCATACGAATAGTAAGAAATAGCCATCTGTGGATCTGATGTTCAAGGCCAGATCCACACATTGCTGGGGAGTCCGTGATTCACCTCTCAGACAGCAAAAAAGTTGTAGCATCTATATTTTACTGTTCATCAAAATGAAAGAAATTAAGCTTCACTAACATTTTATATCAAGATCAAATCCATACTTTACTCAATGTCTTAATCACATTCTTGTTGCTGAGACACAATATCCAATGCCCAGAAATTAAAGAAGGAAAGGTTTATTTTGGCTTAGTTTGTAGAGGGTTCAGTCCATAGTAGGCATGGTGGAGGAAAAGCTGCTCACCTCTTGGTAGCCAGGAATCAGAAAGCCAAGGTTGATATAACCTCCTGAGTGGTACCCACAGTGGCCTAACTCTTCTGGCCACCTCCTAACACACAGGAATTTTTAAAAGGCTTGCAGATACTCATGTATGATATATTACAGATAAAACACCTCCAAAGATTCAAAAAATCTGACTCTGGTTAATTATGGGAAACATAAAAGGGGAGGGGAGAGACTCTATGTCTGTCCTCCTTCCCTCTTTCCTTTATTAGGTACTGACTAGTTTTAAGTTACTAATAGTTACTGGAGATAAGCTGAGAGTCAACTAGATACAAATTCTTCCCTCTAAACTGGGGAGTTGGATAATTTGCCAACTGAATTACAGATGTGCCCCCACCTGACTCTGATGTCATTAAGTGTTCCTGAGAAAAGCAAAACAGGGTAAGGATATTACTTCCTGTATCATGCTGGTCCTGAGGGACACACTTGGTATCACAGATGCAAAGATAGGACAAGAAAAATGATGGAAAAAACCAGGCCCATTTCTCTAGTGATTATGAAAACCTACCTGAAAAATGATGCATAAGTCATGAAAATTAAAACCAACATTCATCATGAATTAAAAAGAAAGCTAGAATGACTGTAGTTGAGAATAATTTATTGTGTATTTTAAAATAACAAGGGAAGATTTTGAATGTCTCTAACACAAAGAACTGATGAATGTTTAAGGTGATGGCTGTTCTTGTTACCCTGGTTTGGTCATTATACATTGTACATATGAATCAATATATCACAGTATATTCCATAAATATATACAATCATTATATGCAGATAAAAAGTAAAAATAAAAAAAGAAAGCAAAAAGTCCTTATGAAGCACTTACAGCTAAGAAAGATCCGAAGGCATAATTAAATGAAATCAGAGCCCCTACAGAAATAAAACAGCATATATGAAACAGGAACTTGAGCATCGCGACCTGACTCTTTGGGACCGGGAACCTCCCGGACCCGCAGAGTGGCCTAGGCTGTTTGGATTGAAACTTTGCAGAGACCAGCATCTCGGCCCGACTGTTTGGGACTGGTAGGCCCGCCCTTCATCCACAGGGAACTTCCCGGGGACCGGCATCTGAGCCAGGTCTGTTTGGGCCCGTAGCCCTGCCCTTCATCCCCAGGAAATCTCCCAGAGACCAGCATCGCAGCCTGACTCTTTGGGACCAGGAACCTCCCGGACCCGCACAGAGGCCTGGGCTGTTTGGATTGGGAACTTTTTGGAGACTGGCATCTTGGCCAGGTCTGTTTGGGACTGGGAACTTTGCAGAAACCAGCATTTTGGCCTGAATCTTTGGGACTTGTAGGCCCACCCTTCACTCGCAGGGAACCTCCTAGAGACCTGCCTGGGACAAAGTACCATGGCCTGGCCTGCCTGAGATTCCACAGGCTCCGGGTTGACCACGCCCAGCATTCGCCTTACAACTTAGGGAGCCAGGAGCCCACAGAGAGGAGTTAGAACCTTGGGAGGAAGCCAAGAGCCTGTGGGGGAGCCACTGCCCCTCCAGGAACTGAGGGTGTAAGAGGGAATTCGCCACACATGCAGAGAAAGCATTGGAACACCGCTCAAAGTAAGGAAATATAGAAAAATGACAAAAGGAAAGACCAAAAGGCAGGCTCAAAGCTCTAGCCCTCCCCAAGAAAGCTCAGAAGCTGTGTACATAGAAGAAAAAAGAAGCCATACACCTGAAATGTCTGAAATGATATCAAATGAAATAAATATGCAACTAGGGAAAGCTATGGAGAAATTCAAAGCAGAAATACTTGCCCAGGTAAAAGAAGAATTGATAAAAATAGTGAAAGAAATAGTGAACACATCTAGTGAAAACACAGCTAAAAAATTAGAGGAAAAAAGCAAACAGATAGTATCCCTGAATGAACAATATAAGAAACAAACAGAATGCATAAAGCAGATTCAAAGAGATATACAGGAAATGAAAAATTCTATTGAAAGCTGTAAAAACCGCCTCAATGAAAGTGAAGACAGAATTTCAGACCTCGAAGATAAGATTGCAGCCAGTGAGCAGGAAAGACAAGATCTTTTAAAAATAACAAAGAATCAGGAA
>PVJX010048943.1:0-11276 GCA_004027295.1 Dolichotis patagonum
ATCTTAAACTTTTTGGCAAGTGCATCTGTTTCTTCAAGAGAGAAGGAGAAAAGGAAAGAAAAAAATGACCATAAAACAGCTTTTATAAATTAACAGGAAGATGATCTAGAAAACTGTTTCATTTTGGAAAAAAAAATTCAATTTTACAAAGCTAAAGATTTTGAAACAATGACTTTAAAATCCTCCTTTGTGAGCTCTCTTAACTACCTCAAATCATTAACATGGCAGTTAGCATTTCAAGATAAAAATCCTAAATTAACAAATAATGAAGCTCTAAGAACTGTGTCATTTAGGCATCAAACCCTGCCAACGCTAATTAGCATTTCTCCTTCTTCAGGTCCCTTCTTGAGCCTTTACCAAAGGTGCTAATTTTTCTTGCCCTAAAAAGTCCAGACTGTTTCACTAATTCTCAAATATGGTTTGCAACTGTGTGGCTGCTTCTAAGGCTAATTAATAAAACTCAGAAGCTCATCTGAGTTGGAATACTCTTTCCAACAATCTATGAAATGGAACAGTACCATAATGCAAACCTGAATTAAATACATGAGTCCCAACATCAGGGCCTGTACGAAACAGACAAATAGGTCACTGCCTTCTGTATTATCAGAGGTACCTTTTCTCTCAGCCTCATCAAATATTAGCTGTTTTATCAATACCACTGGCTGCTCTGCACCCACAAGGTGGCACTACAGGAGGGCTGGAAAGCAGTTACACTTCACAGTGGCACTAGCACATTCTGAAAGCAATCTAGCTGCAGAACGGAAAGGGAAAGGGCTTAAGGATTTAACATTACAGGGATGAGGAGATGGGTGGGAAACAGGAAATCTGAATAAAGGGGCAGAAATAAAGTACTATTATCTAAACAAAACAAAAACAAACTCCTCAAAACCTAGACCATGGAAAACACAGAATCTTAGGAAAAAGAAAAGCAGGAAAATAAAAAGGAGAAGACCTGAAGGGAGTGATTTAGAAAATGAAGTTTATGATACACCTCTTCTTTCTGATCTATCAACAATCTAATACCAATCCGGTGTGAGCATGTTATGTAAAAAAGAAAACCTCCAAAATCTACTCCTCACCAGCTCTAGAGGTGCAACACTCACTGACTGCAGAGAAGAGCTGAGCACTTGATCCTGCAACAAGAATACTTAAAAGGACACCAAATTCTGTGATCAGGCTGCATTCACCAGAGAACCAGAGACCAAGGTCCTACGTACTGTTCCAAGAAGGCAAATGCTCACAACCAAGTATGGTCATCCTAAGGAGGACTAGAGAACCACCACTAGTTGGGTGGGGGATTTAGCTCAGCAGCATAAGCACCTGCCTGGCAAGCTTGAGGTTGTGATTTTGATTCCTGGTAAAAAAAAAAAAAAAAAAAAAAAAAAAAAAAAAAATCAAAAAAATCCCACCACTGGTTGAGTATCCTTAACCTGAAAATCTAAAATCCAAAACTTTTGAGCACTGATCTGAGACTCAAAAAGTTTTAGATTCCAGGGCATTTTAGACTAGACATACAGAAGCAATAGTCTATGCAAATAACCCCACATCTGCTTACTGGGTATTCCAGATAAGGGTTACTCAACCTGGAACAACTTTACTTGAATACTTGTTATATTTCAAACTCACAGATTTCCCTTTGCCACTGAAGAAAACAACCAGCAAAGATCTTATTAAGATCCTTGACATGTAGTTCCCCACAAAAAAAGCAGAAATGGCATTTCATCCTGAGCCACTAAAATATGTACAAACATGCCTCTCACATGGTATTCATGGTATCCTCCTAATACCTAAATCAGGGGCTTTTTAGAATTTTGCAAGTTTGAACATCTTTTTTATGATTTTATACTTAACAGCCTTAGGAGATAGTCTTCCTTACAGAGTATGCTGTAACAGGTTTGAGTGCGACAGGATTCAGCAAGACAGTTGACTGCTTTCAAAACTAAAAAGGTGAAGACTGGAATACGAGCAAATGTTATCATTAGATTTCTTATAAAGGCTCAACAAAGCCCAAACACAAAGAAATGCTCAAACACCGAGAACACTCTGTCTACTAAGATTCAGGAGAGAATTTTGAATGACAGTTGTTCTCACTGGCCCCAAAAGTATTATTGGTAAGTATGATATAACTAAAAACTCACATTCTCAATGAACTGCGTATTAGACAGCATGAGGAAATCATTGAAGACATTATGAAGGCGACAATCTGTGGCTTTAGTCTCCCGAATCAGTCCATCCACTTGTTTCTTGATTTCATGGGTCCTAGAAATGGTCTGCTGGGAAAATTCCTGTAGAAACTGTAGTAGCTATTTTAAAAATAAACACACAGTAGTATCAGTATTACACCCACACGTGTGTCAAAAACGAGCCTACATCCTTCTACCTTCATGTGTTGAGTTGTAAAAGGGTGGATGCTTACGATACACACTTTGAAAAACATTAAGAAAGCTCACTGAACGAGTGACATGAAGTCAACAGACACTTACAAGCTACCTACTTTCTGAAGAATTTTGAAATCCTGTTTGGTAGTCATACTTTTTATTCCTACAGGACTCGGGAATCACAGTGCCGGGCTTTCTGGGTCCTAAGCTTTAAGAGTCCCCAACAGGGGATGGCTACACATGGTCCATCTCCCGTAGCTGGATCCCTACACTCGTTCCAGCTCCCAACACAATCGCCTCAAGAGAGCGATAGCATCCTCAGCTTGGCAGCAAGGCATGTACTAGTTGGGATGCAGACAGTGACCCAGTAGGTCAGGCAACAGGTCCGCTCCCTGGCGGGGACCGAGTACTCAGGGACAGAGGCCCGCAGCCACCCTCCTCCCGGTGCCTGGGGCACGGGACGCCGGCTCCCGCCCTCCCGCGCGTGCAGGGCCCGCCTCTCACGCCCGCGTCGGCCGCCAACGACCAGCTCTGGCTGCTCCTCCGGATCTCCTCTACCGACCACGGCCGCTCCCATACAGCCTCGGACGCCGGTGCCCGTTCCGGGTCGGCGGTCGCCTGGTTCATCTACAGCGGGAAGAACGAGACAAGGCTGAGTCCGGCGGCGGCGGCAGCCCCTCCCGGCTGGCCTGGCCCGGTCCGCTGCCCTCACCATTCTGCCCCGCTAGGCCGCTCCGGGACTGCGACTCCCGCAGCAGGTTAGAACTAACAAGCCCAGGAACCAAGGGCCTGTCGCAGCCTCTGCTGGACGGGGCTCACGTGACCCGCCACCACGTGAGCACGCTCGCACGTGACCGGAAGTGCGGCGCGAGGACCGGAAGTGAGGCCAATTGCTCTGAGAGTGCGGCGGAATTGAAGTCTTGCTGGCGGCGTCTGGCCGGTAGGTGGCGGCGTGTGAGCCCTCTGTGACTGGCGGCTCCTGGCTCGCGTTCAGGGCTCCGCCGGAACCCTTAGGGGCGCCAGCTCTAGGTCCCGGGCTTGAGGCGGGGCTGTCGGGGCCAGGGGCCCCGCCGCGCGCTGCTCTTGCGCTCACTCACCGGCATCCGCGCGCTCTGTGGGCCGCTTAAATTCTTTCACCTCATCTTTGCGCTCCGTGTCTAGGCCGCGTATGCGGGGCAGAAATCCGTGCCTGAACCAGAGCAAGTTAACTTCTCTGTGCTTTCTTTCAAAATGAAAGGACACATCCTGCAGAGTTGTGGTAGTACGTAACTGAAATCGCTGGCCCGTGCCCAACCTATGGTGAGCATTCATTTCCCCCACATCTTGGGTTATTGTTGTTACTGGGAACTTTTGTGCTGAACTACGTTTCTACTCCCCCCCCACCCCCTTTTTCTAGATGAATTCTCTCTCAGTGGCTAAGTTGCCCAGGCTGGGCTTCAATTTGCCATTCGCCTGTATTTAGCTCCCAGAATTCTGGCATTACCCCGGCTTGGGTTTTGTCACCTCAGCTGTCTCATTGAAGACTTCGGATTGTCCTAAGTAGAGTTTTAAGTGACCTGTCAGTTTTTTTTTTCTATATGTTTATGCGATATTGCGCCTAAAATATTTTGTTGTAATTATTTATATACCGATCTGTTTAATACTAACAGCGAACATTTATGATGTGATCAGTATCACCACACTTTGTGTATTAGTCCTTTTAATTCTCACAGTAGTCTATGATGTAGGAACTGTTATCCTTAAGGTGTAGTTGACAAAACTGAGGTACAGAAAAGATAATCATGGTTAGACTTATTCATGGTTATTCATGCCTTAATCATGAAGAAGCAGAACAAGGAGACCACACTGTGACTAAAGTTGCTATCCAATAATCTTGCCATTTTTCCATATTCATTTAAAGCCAAACAATCCTTTACAACTTGGTAAAACTGAGTTCAGTCAGTTAGTAAGCTTGCATCTTAACAGACACCATCGTGGACGACTTCAGTAGCAGTGATACTGGCCGACATCCATAGGTTTAAGGACCATAATGTGCATCCTTCACCTTGGACATTTTCACCTGGGCAAAACAGATTTAAGACAGCAACATCCTGCCTGCCACCTGAAATGAGGCCCATATCACCCAGCAATGGTTGGCAGATCCTCATGAGAGACTTCATAAACTTTGTATGAGCCTGTTTCTTGTATTGACAGTTCAATCAGAGCCCCCACAAAATTCCCTTCCACAGCAGGGCTGCCTTGCTTACTTCTCCACTTGGCAAAGGTATTTATTGTATATGAAATAGTTAAATGTTTGCTAAGTAAATTATCATATATACACATACTGTATAACACTATATGTATGTTTATCGATCTGATTTAAATTTTTCTCAGTTTTTTTTTTTTTTGCGATAAGCTCTTGCTATGTAGTCCAGGGCAGCCTTGAACTTTTGATCCTATTGCCTCAGATGCTGAGAAGAACCATCATACCTGGCTGTTTTTTTTTTTAAAATCTTACTTTGTTTAACTTTGAAATTTTGAATCATTTCAGCCTTACAAAAAATTGCAAAAATATAAAATTTATTTATATCCTTTGTCCTGTTTCCCCAAATGTCTATATCTTATATGAACACAGTAAAATCATAACCAGGAAATTAATACTTAAACATTATTATTACCTAATCTACTGAACTCATTCAAATGTTATGACTTGTGTTAAGCTCCTTTGTGGACCTGTTATTATGTAGGACCACAGAGTGCAGTTGTTGTCTTCGTAGTCTTTCTTATCCTGAGATAATTCCTCATTCTTTTTTGTTCGTGACAGGTATTAGCCCATTTTTTTAAGGTTGAGTTTTTATTTTCTCATGATTAAACTCAAGTTACGCATTTTTGGCAAGCACAATATAGAAAGGAATTATAAGGAACGCTTGAAATTTGAGGGGGGTTACATTCCTAGAGCACCTGTGAATTGTAAAAAACAACAAAATTCAGATATGGCCAGAAAAATGCCTATAACTGCCTGTTTCATAGTTTAAATCCTAAATATGGTTTTGTTTCCCGCAGTTATATAACTTAGTTTCGTAAAATACTGTTATTAATAAAGACTTGGTGCAGGGCATTTTGGTGGCATCTTAGGGATCTTAGGGCTTTCAAAAGAACAAAACCAAGCACACTTGAGTTAGCTACCTGTGGCACAGAGACATGTTACAATGTGGGAAAGCTGGTGCGTCTGCCTGAGATGGGTCAGAGGGCTGCAGGCAGTCAGCAGCAAGGAGAACTGAATGACACACTCGGGTTGGCTACTTGCAAACCTCTGGCCAAATACAATTGTTGAGGATAGTTGCAGTTTTCAAAAAATTACAGGGGTTTCTGTGAACAATTATTCGTTAGATTTTAAGGAAATATCTGTGCGAAGGACTCAGTGGGGGGGGGTGTAGTGTAATGTGCAAGGTTAGAAAAACACTAAAAAGGAAACACAGGAAATTAGCCTTATCAGACATTGAAATGCAGTATGACGTCTATGTAATTAAAATAGTAGTACTTGTGCATGAATAGCTCAAAAAACCAGTGAAATAGAACAGAAAACCTAAGAATAGACAGAAGTTAACTTTAGAAACTTGCTATGACTGATATAGGTGGCATCGCAAGTCAGTGGAGCAAAAACAAAAAACAGACTTAAAACAGTGCTGAAAAAATTGGGTAGCTATTTGCCAAAGTATAAAAGTAGATCCTTAATACTTTATATAAAAATACACTGAACTAGAGATATAAATGTAAAAAAAATACAAATAGAAGCAGAACACAAATGACTTCCTACTTAATATAATTTAATTTTTTTTGTCTTTGAGACAGGGTCTCACTATGTAGTTCAGGCTGGCCTTGAACTCACTTGGTAGCCCAAGCTGGTCTCAGACTTGCAATGATCCTCTTGCCTCAGCCTCTCAAGTGCTGGGATTATAGGCATGAGCCACCATTGCCCAACCTTATTTAATTGTTTAAAGAATTTTATTTAAAGACAAAACAAAACAAAACAGTAAAAGGGTAGCAACCATACAGAATTCCAAGAAAAAAAGAAAAGAACAAAAAAACTAAGAAATCATTACTTGATAACTTATATACTGTCATCTAGGAAATAGTTGTTCAAGTTACAAAATTAAAACATACAAAGTAGACATTCAAACAGTGAGACTGTTAAGAGCTCTGCTCCATGATGTAACAAAAACTGTAATATGGTCATCCATCTTACACACTTAACCATACATGCAATTATATCCTTTAGAGCACTTTCTTTTCCTCTCTGTTTTACAGTAGCAATTACACATTTTGGGTTTTATTACTCCTACAGTTGTTATTACTTTTTACACTAGAGATACAGTGCAATATTTATAAATATGATTCTTATTTCACTAATGAGATAGTCTCAAGTTGTCTCCATTTCCCTATGAAGGCCTCAGGATCATCCTTCTTCATAGCTGAGTAATATTCCATTGTATAAAAATACCACATCTTTTCCATCCACTCTGCAGTTGATGGGCATCTTGGTTGTTTCCAAAATTTAGCTATTACATATTGTGCTGCTATGAACATGGGTGCACATATATCACTGCGATTTGAACTTTTCAGTTTTTCTGGAAAAATACCCAGGAGGGGAATAGCTGGGTTGAATGAAGCTTCCAGTCCTAGTCTTCTAAGAATTCTCCGTACTGATTTCCATAGTGGTTGCACCAGTCTATACTGCCACCAACAATGGAGCAGTGTTCCTTTTTCCCCACAGCCTTGCCAACATTTGTTATCAGTTGATTTCTTGATGACAGCAATTCTTTCTTGTGTCAGATGACATCTCAATGTTGTTTTAATTTGCATTTCTCGAATGACCAGTGATGGTGAACATTTCTTCATGTATTTATTTGCCATTTGTATACCTTCTTCTGAGAACGGTGTGTTCATCTCAGATGCCCATTTTTGGAGAAGGTCTTTGAATTTGGGGGCGGGAGTTGATGTTTTTCAATTCTTTATATGTTCTTGATATAAGTCCTTTGTCTGAGGGGTTGCTGGTTAAAATTCCTTCCCATTCTGTGGGTTTTCTTTTCACTCTGCTGGTGATTTCTTTTGAAGTACAGAAACTTTTCAATAATATGAGATCCCAGTTGTTGATTCTCTGAAGCATTTTCCATGCAGTTTGTATTTTGTTCATGAATTCTTTGCCTAACCTTATGTCTCCAAGACTTCTGCCTACCTTATCTTCTAGTAGATTTAGTGTTTCTGTTTTAATGTTTAGGTCTTTGATCCATTTAGACTTTAGTTTTGTGCATGGTGATAGGCATGCATCTAGTTTCAGTCTTCTGCATGTGGAGAGCCAATTTTTCCAACACCATTTATTAAAGAGGCTATCCTTCATCCAGTGAACATGTTTAGCCCCTTTGTCAAATATCAGGTGGCTGAGTGTCTTCTCATCTGTTCCATTGATCCTCAGGTCTATTTCTTTGCCAGTACCATGTTGATTTTATCACTTTGGCTTTGTAGAAGAGTTTCAAGTCAGGACTTGAGATGCCTCCTGCCTTGTCTTTATTGCCCAGAATTGCCTTTGCTATTTTAGGTTTCCAAATGAATTTTAGGGGTGTTTTCTCTAGATCTGTGAGGTCAATGGTATTTTGATTGGGATTGTGTTAAATCTGTATATCAGTTTTGGGAATATGGCCATTTTCACAATGTTGGTTCTTCCTATCCAGTAGAAAGGAATATCCTTCCATTTTCTAATATCCTCTTCAATCTCCTTTTTTAGCATAGAGTAACTTTTAGCATATAGGTCTTTTACATTCTTAGGTTGATTCCTAAGTATTTCATTTTTTTAGATGTTACTGTGAAGGGCGGGCGATATTTCCATCATTTCTCTCTTGGTGAGGTTCTTGTTTGTGTACAGGAATGCTATTGATTTTTGA
The DNA here is from genome assembly GCA_004027295.1 of Dolichotis patagonum. Taxonomy (NCBI): domain Eukaryota; kingdom Metazoa; phylum Chordata; class Mammalia; order Rodentia; family Caviidae; genus Dolichotis; species Dolichotis patagonum. The sequence goes on from PVJX010048943.1 coordinate 8,297, forward strand.
GCATTGACTTTGTATCCAGCTACACTGCTGAATTTATTACCTCTAGTAGTCTTTTAATGGAGATTTTTGGGTCTCCTATATAGAGTATCATGTCATCTGCAAATAGTGATAATTTAACTTCTTCCTTTCCTATCTTTATTCCTTTTATTTCTTTCTCTTGTCTGATTGCCCTGGCTAGTGTTTCCAGAACTATATTGAAAAGGAGGGGTGATAATGGACATCCTTATCTTGTTCCTGATTTTAAAGTGAAAGCTTTCAGTTTTTGTCCATTTGGTATAATATTGGCTGTTGGTTTGCCATAGATGATCTTTATAAGGTTGAGGTAGACACCATGTATTCCAAGCTTCTGAAGGGTTTTTTTTTTTATCACGAACATGTGTTGGACCTTATCAAAAGCTTTTTCTGCATCTATTGAGATGACCATGTGGTTTTTGTTTTTGGCTCTGTTGATGTGGTGTATTACATTTATTGATTTGTGTATGTTAAACCATCCCTGCATTCCTGGAATGAACCCCACTTGTTCATGATGTATAATCTTCTTGATGATTTGCTGCATTCTATTTGCCAGTATTTTATTGAGAATCTTTGTATCTATGTTCATTAGTGAGATTGGCCTATAGTTCTCCTTTTTGGTTGGGTCTTTCTCTGTTTTGGTATCAGAGTAATGCTTGCCTCCAGGAGTGAATTAGGGAGGATTGCTTTCTTTTCAATTTCATTGAAGAGTTTAAGGAGTATTGGCATCAAATCTTTTCTACATTTCTTGTAGAATTCAGCTGTGAATCCATCAGGACCTGGGCGTAGAATTCAGCTGTAATCCATCAGGACCTGGGCGTAAAGAATTCAGCTGTAATCCATCAGGACCTGGGCTTTTCTTTGTTGGTAAGTTTTTTTATTGCATTTTCAACTTCAATAGCTGATATTGGATTATTCAAAATTGCTGTATCTTCTTGGTTGAGCTTTGGTAGTTCATATGTTTCTGGAAAGCTTTCCATTTCCTCTGTGTTTTCCACTCTATATGAGTAGAGATTTTCAAAGTAGGTATTCATGATCTTTTGAATTTCCATGGGATCTGTAGTAATTTCCCCCTTTTCAGTCCTTATTGCGTGAATTTGTGCTTTTTCTTTCTTTTTCTTTATAAGGTTAGCTAGAGGATTGTCAAGTTTATTCTCTCAAAAAACCAGCTTTTTGATTCATTAATTCTTTGTATTGTTTTTTTAGTTTTGATTGCATTGATTTCTTTTCTAATCTTTACTATTTCCTCTCTTCTATGATCTTTGGGTTTAACATGCTCTTCTTTTTTCTAGAAGCTTAAGATGAAGTATTAGGTTGTTTATTTGTGCTCATTCTGTTTTCTTGATATGACAATTTATTGTTATATATTTCCCTCTGAAGACCATTTTCATTGCATCCCACAGGTTACAATATGTTGTTCCCGCATGTTCATTGAATTGTAGGTATTGCTTTATTTTTTCTTTAATTTCATCTGTAATCCACTGGTTGTATAAAAGTTTGTTATTTAATTTTCATATATGCATGCAAGTTTTTCAATTTCTTTTGCCATTAATTTCCAGTTTCAGTGCGCTATGGTACGATATTATGCATGGGATAATTTCGATACCCTTGCATTTATTTAAGAATGTTTTATGGGATAGTATATGGTCTATTTTGGAGAATGTCCCATGTGCAGCTGAGAAGAATGTGTATTCTGTTGTAGTTGGGTGGAACACTCTGTAAACATCTCCTAAGTCCAATTGTTCACAGGTATGATTCAGTTCTGTCACTTCTTTGCTGACTTTTTGTCTAGTTGATCTATCTCTTTGTGACAATGGGATGTTAAGGTCCCCTGTAATAATTGTGTTCTTGTGTATTTGATTTTTCATGTGCATTAGTATCTGTCTTATATAGTTGGGTGCTCCTGTGTTTCATGCACATATATTTATAATTGTTAGTTCTTGTCTTGAATTTTTCCACTTATGAGGATGTAGTGACCTTGTCTCTTTTAATTATTTTTGGCTTGAAGTTCACATTGTCTGCAAATACAATAGTTACCCCTGCTTTTTTCTGGGTTCCTGTTGCATGGAATACAGTTTTCCATTCTTTGACTTAATTTCTATGAGTTTCCTTTTGGGTCACATGTGTTTCTTCTATAGAGATCATGTTTCTTTTTTTTTCCTTTTTTTTTTAATTTAAAAGAGAATAAAACAAATGGGGGCAGTACAGAGCAGATCAGAAGAGGACAACATAGGCAACACAGTACTTTACATTAAGTCAACTGGACATCGACAGTATCTAATGCCATATCTCTTACTCTGCTATAGTTGAGCATAGTTTCAATTACAATAATATCAAACATAACACAATAGTATAAAGCCATGCATATAGTGAAAGAATTCCAGGGCTTTCTGAACCGAATAACAGAAAATGATCAATGGGTATTATAATATCTCATTTTTGATAAAAAAGAAAAAAAATCTGTTTGAACTATCACACATACTCAAATTCCAATGAGACACAATGTGGTAGACAGAACCAATGGTAATAGAACAAAAAAAAGCATGGTAGGACTTCTAATAAGGATAATATTAAATCAGCAATAGCTGTCATAATGTTTTCTTCAAAACAGCTGTTCATATCATCACGTATGATATAGTCAAACAAAACAGGATAACACCATTCCAACTGATGATTGAAAACTTTGAAAGATTTCGAAACTATGAGATGGGGCCTCATGCTTACCATAAAGTCTTATATACTCTTAGCAAATCTCATATTAGGGAGATGATATGGTATTTACCCTTGTGAGTTTGGTTTATTTCACTGAAGAGAATGGTCTCAAGTCGTGTCCATTTATTTATAAATATCTCAATGTGATCATTCTTTATAGCTGAGTAGTACTCCATTGTATAAAAATGCCACAAATTTTTTATCCATTCCTCAGTTGATGGGCACTTAGGTTGTTTCCAAGATCTGGCTATTACAA
>PVJX010048944.1:0-11333 GCA_004027295.1 Dolichotis patagonum
TCTGAAAATGGAGACAGATGGAGGTGTTTTTTTTCTTTCTTTTCTTTTTTTTGTCTTTTTTTTTTTTTTTTTTGGTCTTTGAGATAGAGTCTTGCTATGGCCTTGAACTCAAAGTGATCCTCCTGTCTCAGCCTCCCGAGTACTGGGATTACAGGTGTGTGCCACCCCACCCAGTGGAAAACTTTTTCTTCTGGAACCCAAATTTCCTTCATTCCCTGACATTATCAACAGTTCCATAAATACTACATTTTATTGATCTGTCATATGTCAAGCCAAAATAATCAGTTTAAATCCTCAGAAGTTTGTTAGATTCTTGGCATACTCATTATGAGTTCTGTAGTTCCCAGTATCTAGGACTGAGGTATAGAAGAGTTCATGAACTCGGTAGTGTGTTGCTTAATGCTTTGTGTTTCCCAAGGTCATTCTGGGTCCCTATCTTCCCTCATCATCAACCTCATTGCTCAGTGTTCTCAGCAGTTGCTTAAGCCTTAAGTCTGAGGGGTACATGGTCAGGTGAAGTAATGACTTCGCTTCTCCGTAATGATAGCTGCTAGTTTCCTTGAGTGGATTTGACCCCTGTTGTGGGAGGGCCCACAGGGCCATGTTGTAGGATGTGACCGTGCCGTGCCTGTGCTCTCTTCCCATCTGTGATCCTCGTAGCATTGAGGGACATTGATCCTCACAGAGATAGATTGTAAGGGCAGAACAAAAAAATAGATGAATGTTTAATTGTAGGCCTTACCCTATGGGTATTGTGCCAGGAACACAGCAGAAGAGAATGACTAAATTCAGACATTGCCAAAACCTAGCCTAGTTATGGAGGCCTAATTTCCAGAGGGGCACAAGGTAATGATTTTTGCTGTTAGTATTGGAATGATGGTCCAGAACCCCCAGAAAGAGCTGTTGTTTTTGTCTTTCCTTCTGGTTACTCATTTTGCTTCTCTTTGCTCCCAGTTTCCCTAAAACTTAATTAATGGGCAGAGTTTCCTCCAGGACTAGACTGTGGGCTGTTTAGTGGTTGGCCTCAGAAGCCATCAGGAGGCAGATGGACATTGGAGGGAGAAAGGCTGAGTATTTACAGCATTTGCAGCCTTTGGTTGTTTTGTGAGCAGAACAAGGGTGGCTGGATTGGGCAGGCTGTGGCGTGGACGGCGGGCCTTTCTCCAGCCCTGGCCATCCTTGAGCTATGTAGGTGACGGTGCTCAGGGAAGAAGCCCACACCCGGAGCTTGGGCTAGCTGAGATTTTCCTGGGGTCCTCTGCTCATTTGCTTCATGGCAGTGGCACTGGTAGAAACTGTGAAGGGCTTTTTGCTCTGCTCGCAGTTCTGTTTCTGGGGACACCGAATGCTCCTCTCAGGGCCCAGCCTGTGGCCTCCCTGAGCCTGGGCTAGAGAGAGGATGGGAGTTGCAAAGGCAAACTTGATCTCTCTGTGTACCAAATTCAGAGTCTATGCAGGTCCTTATGGTTTCATATCAGAGCCTTCCCTTCTGCTTTGATAAATGTTAAGAGACCTACTTATGTCTGGACATAACAGTTCTGGAGAAGAAGGTGTGGATTCCACTATGAAGGCACATACAATCAGAAATAAAAGAGCTTTAGAGATAAAGCTCTTAATATGAGTCTGGTCTGACTTTGCACCCTTTAGAAATCCTTATTTTGTGTTCCTGAAAGGAGGAGCCCTTTCATTTTTCACATGAATATTTCCAGAGAAGAAAAGCTCACCTCTGGGTATATTACACTTCTGGAAAACATAATTAGTAAATTCTCCCTCATGTAGAATCAAAGCTTGCATCTCTTTAATTTCCCATATTTAGTCACAGCTCTGTCCTCCACACTACACTAAAGGATACTAATCTTTATCCACCACTACAGCTATCATTTTGCACAGGAAATACCTAAGCACAGAGTCATATGCCAGTTCTTGGTCATTTTGTCCTTTGATATAGTAAAATATGCTGTGGTAGGGGCCCTGGAGTTTCCTCTCACACTGTGTAGAGGAAAGTTCTTTCAATGGAGGAGAAGAATCCATGGTCAGGTACAGTTTTTTGGAGCTCAAGTCCGTTAAAGATTAATTCATCAGTATTTTGGTCCTGGGTAGGGTCCACTTTTAGGGTAGGAAGGGCTATTTCTACCCTCAAGGAGTGAGCAGACAAGACAGACAAAATATATGTGCACATCAGAATTCCAGTGAGGTAAACACAGCAGATTAAACTCGTCCCCTGGGGAGACTTCTGAGGGTGTGTGGTTTAGGAAAGCTCCCAGGAGAACTGGGCCTGAGCACCTGTCTCAGGGTGATGCCTCATGCCATGGCTTATGCACTTTCAACCTCTTTAGTGACTAGAAGATGCCCTGTGGCCTTGAAGGAAACTGTCTGGTGCTATGCCCATTTGTCTGAAAATAAAGGCCCCGTTTTATGGATAAACTTAGCAGAGAAATGTTATTTGTTTGGGAACTGTCTCTTTTGAAAACAAAGTTACAATGAAGGAACATTATTTGTGGTAGCTCAGTGAACAGAATTCAGGACATGCTGTTCTCTGTGCCACTGCATTACCAATAATTCATGATATCAACGGACAAAACAGAAAGGCCTTGTTGAAACGAGGGGGACATAGAAGAGCCAACGCTGGCATACGGAGGCCTTCGGGAAAATAATGTAATACTAAAAGGAGTTTTGGTATTTGGATTCCACTTTCACTGGCTGCCGCTCAGCAGGAGGCTCAGGGCGCTGCAGTCTTCTCCCTGGCTTCTTCCCACTCTGTCTTGGCTCCCTGGTAACCTCTGGGGGCACTGACCATGACTTGGCTTCTTTAGTCTTTGTTCTTCTAGCGCCTAAGACTCTGTGGGCTTTGCTTTCTCTGTTCTGCCGTAGCTGCCCCTCCTCGTGAATGCACCGTCTTTGCCCTTCTAATCATCTGTGCATCTCCCTTACTGGTTCCTTACTTTGTTACTATCCAAATAGATGACAGTACAGCTGCTCACCTGCCTCGCAGATGTGTATCTCCACCTGCTAAGTAGAACTCTTCGGTGCAGGGTCTTGGTCTATTATCTTGACCCATGTAGAAAGCACTGGCTTCTTACTTGGACTGTTTCTCCTGCCTCCTCCTCTCTTACCAACTCCACCCCCACCTCGTTGAGACTTACAGCTCGCCCTTCTCCAGTTTGTTCTTTCCGTATAATTCCCCTTCCCTGTAAATTTAGTCTTCCCCTTGACCCTGGCTCTTGCCACTTCTGCCTTGCTGTCATCCCTGGATCGTCATGACAGATCTGCTTAGAATGAAGGCACATGCGAGCCAAGATTGTGAGCTCCTAAAAGCTTATGTTACTTATTTTGGCATCCTGGGACCCAGAAGAAACTCTGCACATTGTAAGGAAATAATGAATATTTGTTAGAACATGCATTATTTATTATAGGGATCTTGGAAGGGGCTTTTGGATCTGGGCAATTGGAGTTCAGAAAAGATGGTATCTTTTCTGAAGGTACATCCCGGTGACATCACTTTCCTGCAGAGGAACTGAATGCATGACTCTGGTCCCCTTCCATTCTGACTTAGCACACCACTGAGTTTCCATCCAGGTTTGCAAGCCCTCACCCAGTCCTTGGCTTCCCTCCTGCATCACGTTATATAATAACGAAGTGGGGTTTATTGATGTTCACTTCAAATACACTAATTTTTTGTAAAAATTCTAGCTACTTGTTATAGATTCATATGAAATACAAAAAACACAAAAAACAAAATAAAACAAAAAAACCCATTTTAATCCAGCAATAGCTCTCATTTCCTGCATATAAAGGAGTTTGTTTTTGCATAAGTACAAGTGCATTAGTCCTTTATGTAGATCATTTCATAGGCAAGGGGTAAAACTTCTCAGTCATGAGGCCACTCAAGTGGAGACAAAGAGGAGGGTCTTGGCAAGAGCTCTGTGCTCAGGGTCTAGAAGTTTGGGTTTTGGTTATGGTGCTTTAGTTGTTCTGTACTTAATATTTTCCTTATAGTAAATGGATTCATGATAATGGCCATACAAAATATCAGAGGCTTAACTTGTGTTCCAGCTCACTCCTTACTGATAATGTTCAGAGGGAGTTTTACAAGGTGACCTTGTCTGGCCAGACATAGGAACCTTATTTACAGAATTCTAACACTGCCCTTAGAGGGCAGAAGCGGGAATGGAACTGAGTCCACAGTTTTGAATGTCATCGAATCTGTGTTACTAAGGCACTGGCACAAATGTCACACTAATACCAGTTCTTTCTTACAGTTTGAAAAAGAACTTCAGAGAATTTCAGAAGCCTACGAGAGTCTGGTCAAGTCCACCACCAAGCGTGAGTCGCTGGACAAAGCAATGCGAAACAAACTGGAAGGCGAGATCAGAAGGCTTCATGATTTCAACCGAGACCTCCGAGGCAAGTTCTCACCTTCTTTCCTTCTGCATTGCCCAGGTGCTGACAGCCTGCTTCAGGGCCACATTGCTTTGCCACAGATGCCATTCTTCCTGCATTTGATTCTCTTTAAATTCCGGTCATCTGGGAGGGGGAGCTATGCAAAGAACAGGATTGTTCTCTGGTCTCGTGGATGCTAGGGAGCAGCCTGGAGCTGTAGAAATAAAGTCTGCGTGCCGAGGCTGGGCAAGGAATGGACCGTGCGCAGTTCCCTGAGTGCGTTTAAAGTAACCCACGGCTGTGTGGATGGCAGTGTTCAAAAAGACCAGGGATGGCTGTATAAGCATCTGCCCAGCAGGCTGAGTCACTTGGTAGCATTCTTTGGAAGACAGCATCTGATTTGCTAGGTATAATATAGGAGACGGAACCAAGCATATGTTCTTCCTGGACGAAAACAAAAAGAGCTCACAGATGTGCAGAGAGTAGATACGTCACCTTCTTGAAAAATGAGAGCCACCTGCTCTGGAATCTTGGCCACCTCTGGTATGCACGGTGATGTAAAACAAAGTTTTACTTCACTTTGAGTTAGGCAAGCCACTTTTCAGTCAACTCATATGCCCAAGCACTCAGTGTATCCGTGGTTCCCACTAGCTAGATACTACTTTTTCTCTATTAACCCTTTTGTTTTGAATATCTTACACATTCAATAAATACTTAGTGAGCAAGGTTGTTTAATTGGATAAATGAAGATATATCAAGTGGTTTGAACAAACAGAACTTATGGTATACCATCTTCATCCAGAAAAGGCCATTTTGATCTTTGCAGGTAGTTGTTTGTTATTTTTATTTATTTTTCATGTTGAGATTCAGTTTGAAGTCACTGGCTGAAGTGTTAAGCTGATGGTCAGGGTTATGCTAGGGCTGGATTTCAGGTTATAGAGCCTTAGGGAAAACATGGAATCAGTGGTTTGCTGGCTTCGGGAGGAGCGAGGCAGTCTTTATTACAACCTGTTCCTCGCTGTCTGGGCAGATGCGTAGGCTTTGGATGAGACTGCGTAGAGACACAGTGCGGTGCCTGAAGACCTTTCTTTTGATATTTGAGGTTGCGGTTACAATAATTTCAACCCCCAAATTGTTCATTTTGAGGCTTCTGACTGAGCATTTCTTCATACCCTTTGGCATCACTTCACTTTGTTTGCCATTGGATGGTGACTTATATCCATACGCACATATTTTAAATCACTTCCTGTTTATTCATAGATCGACTAGAGACAGCCAACAGACAGCTGTGCAGCAGGGAATACGAGGGGCAGGAAGATGAAGCTGCAGACGGTCACTTTGCTTCCCAGAGTGAGTCTCTACATTTATTTTCTCTAATGCTGTACTTCTAATTTGCCATTTCTTTTGAAAGCTTTCATTTGAAAGATGATTTACCTGGTTTTGTGCTGTTTACTTTTTGTGTGTTAATTTAGCCTTAGGTGAGACTCTCCTGTGGTTGTCAGAGACAAAGCCAAGGCTGACATGTATTGTTTCGGTGATGGTGATTCAGTCCTTCTGACCTGCCATTATCCTCTGCCTAACATCTCCTACAAGGAACAGCAATATTCCAGTATTTCTTGGCATGCACCACCTCAAATAGGACACAGTGTTCTCCTTAGGAAAGAGAGGAACACCAACTAGTCTTGATTCTCTGGCTAGGTTCTGTGCCCCGTTAGGTCACTGTTTAAAACTGGTGGCACCTGCTACCATAGGATCATTTAAATGCTTACATTGTACATCTCCGTATATAATACTCTTCTCCAGAAACTAATAGCTTAAACCATTTCAGCCAAGAATAATAAAACAGTATCTTTGTAAACCAGATTTTCAGGCAGATACTTTATTAATTTTGCCATAGGCAAATAATAAAATCAGACAGGTTTTGGCAAACCATTGGTCAAGGTTTCCATTGGTCAAGAATTTCTGAAAATTTTTTGCACAAGCCAGAAATTTTAAAATTTTACTTTTTCAAAAGGTGTTTAGGAAATTAGATTCACAACTATATCCTAATCCTTAACAGTGTTATGTGTATGCAAGCGCTCATGAAGTGTGAACAATTTAAAAAACTAAAAGTTACATATTTAGGCACTACCCATTCATTTTATATAAGTGATATTCTGCTATGTGGACTTGTCAAAATGCGGCCATACATAATGGCTAGAAAATGACACAATTTTAAAATTTTCAGTCCTGTTTTGTTGGGTTTAACTTCCTTTGTTTCCCCTAAATTTGCTTCTGATGGCATTCCACTTTTTTGTTACCTCTTCATTTTAAATTCCTTTTTATTTTTCCAATGTATATTTTTATTAGTGTTTATTAATTTTGCAAAATGTTGGGCTCCATTGTGGTATTTTTATATATATTTTGATCATCCACCTCTCTTAATTTTTAAACTCTGTTTTTGATAGGTGAACACTGTCGAGAGCTTTTGCCCCAAATTTTTTTTTTTTTTTTGTGGTGTTAGGACTCGAACCTAGGGCCTGATGCATGCAAAGCAAGAGCTCTACCATTGAACCACATTCCCAGCTCCCCCCAGATTCTTTTTAAGTCTTACAGTAAGTGACTGGCCTGTCTTCCAGACTCACATGAAGAGCTGTATCACAACTTTGAATGTTTGCTCCTTTAACAAAATACATCTTTTCTTATGGAGGTGATAGATTTGCCATTTCTTTTGAAAGCTTTCATTTGAAAGATGATTTACCTGTGGAGTTTTGACACTTTCTCTTTTGATGACTGTGTGTCCTGAGTAGAGTAAGTCATGTCAGCAGTGCTAGATTTGTAAATTCTGCTGATACTGTGTGCCTTCTTGCTAGGGTATAAGTCAAGTTGAAGTGGAAAAGCCAATCAATTTTACCTCTTTGGCATTTGTTCTGGCCCATTGGCCAGAATAATAGGGTTTGGTGTTGGGTGAGTGCAAACACATTCCTGAAGACTTTAACCTAACTCAGAGCCAGCTTTAACCTTCTAGCCCAGTAATCAGCCAGCTTTGTAGGGAATGATTCGTTCTGTGCCTCACTGTGTTTCAGAAGTATAAACAACAATGACCTGAGACGTTTGTCATGTGCCTAACTCTATGCTAGTGTTGATGCGTGGTGTAACTGCATCTAGGAAGGGCCCCTTGATGCAGGTTTGGTAGTAAGTGATAGCCACCAATTTTCCCACACCTATCTTCACAAGATTTTTTGTATTATAATTAGTTGCATTAGGCTTTGCTATCCTGGTATGCCCAGGAGACGGGTTCAAAAAGTTATTTCAAATTTAGATAAGTTTTTTTCTTAGTGAATTCCAAGACCCCATCATATTTATATTAAGGAAATTAGCTTGTCAGCCCTTCTGTGGCAGATATTTTCCCCAGTTTTTAATCTTTGCAGTGTTAACTTACAGAAGATTTTTTAAAGTAAGCATATTTATGCCTTGTATGTTTTATGTCATGTTCAGGAATATTTTTTATAATCTAAAATTAGAATAACTATTCTTGAATGTCTTTTCAAATAAAGTATCACTTCACTACTTACACAGCTTATATTTTAGAAGCTAACTTAATAGGTAGAGTAAACCTAAGTGCAGGAGCGATTAATGTAGAAACAAGCAAACTAGTAGGATTTTTAATATCTGGGCAAGGTCTTTAGAGGTCCTGAGGCAAAACAGTAAAAGTAGCAATGGGAAGTAGGGACAGATAAGGAGTGATACATTAGTAATACGTGGTGACCAATTGATAATGGGAGAGAGAGAGAGAAAGGGTTATACCAACCAGATGGATAGTCAGTCTTTACCAATAAAAAGTAGGGGAACCAAGTTGGGTTCAGATGATGGGTTAAAGTTCAAGCTGTTGAGTCATTTTGCCTGCAGACCTTAAGCTCGGGGAACAGGTATAACAAAGGTGCAGAGATACTCAGGAGGCCTGATGAAAGGTGTCTCTGTCAGGCTTTCCTGTTAGAATGTGCCTGCAGAAGAGCAGGCATGAATTACTTATTACTTCTCTTCATAGTTACTAACGTGCTGCATTATCTGAGTGTTCTTTCAGAATCCCTATAATTAGAACAGAGTTTGCCAAACTCCTCGTAACATAATCATAATTGCAACTATTACTCAAGGAATGCATCCTTTCAAATGAACCTTTTGGAATTCTAGCTCTTGATACAGAGAAGAGCAGGATAGCATAGAAATAGTAATGACAGTTGTGTATAAACACATACCAAAGAGCTAGGGCTTGCTGTGAAGCTTCTGACAATCCCCTTGGAAGTGAAGAAGTCAAAAGGAAAGGAAAAGTGGAGAAAATGTGCTTAGCTTTTATGATTTTGTTCACATTGACATTAGACAACCAGGTCCAAGAACATCCACGCAACTCTTGCAGTATAAGCAAAGCCTAGTTAATGAAGGGAAGAAGTCCTTTGGGGATGACTGTTTGATTTTATTTTCTCTTAAAAACTGAACTATATTCTTAAATTGGAGCCCAGGATTCCCTGGTGGAGCCTAGAAAGGCCTTGGTAGTTATCGCTTAGTTCTAAATGTTGAAATGGACCTTGTTTCTCTGTGTTGTAAAATCTCTCTGCGTGGAATGTTTGATCATATCAGAGCCAAATTGCTTCCGAAAAACATGGCCTCTAGCCAACTCCTCCTTAGTCTATGTGAAACAGGGGCTTCTTAGTCCTTTAACTTAACAGAAGTTCCCATTTTCCACATACAAACACACACATACACACACACACACACACACACACACATCTAGAGATAACTTGCTGTCAAAAACAATCTCTAGGGAATACGAGTGATTCTTGGCTATGTCGTCTCAGTGAAATTTTTCAAACCTCCTTTTTTTCCTGAAAATTTGGTAGCTTTGCAAAAATTCCATCTGCTTTAGGCCAGAGAACCACAAAGAAAATACTCAATGGGGGAAAAGTAGACTGGTGGAGATGAGATTTCATTGCACTAGAGTTTCCAAATCCATGTGTCGGAGCCTTGCTAGGTGTTTAGACTAAGTGGGACTGTATCAGCTCTGGCATGCTCCTATTATCTCAGGACATCACCAAGTCATGTTTAGAGGATGTATAAGAATCTCTACACCTGTGGGGTTTTCTATGCACTCCACATTTAGCATATCTGTTAAACTTAAGTCTAGGTAGATTGATTTTGGCTATTACATGATGTACCTATATAAAGGAAAAACAAAATTTTTTTAGATATTCAATGATTTAAAAAAAATGAGTAATGGATCTAAATATACATACATATTTGATTTTTTAAAAAAATTCTTATATGTTTGAAAACTAACAGAAAATATGAGACCACACTGTTTTAAAAATAATAATTTGACATTTTTAGTGTACATTGTAATCATCACCCTTGAATCTTATTTTAGATACTTTAATTTTCTTTCTTTTATGAAATGAGTCCTAATATTTTACTAAAATAAAAACTTCTCTAGTTTTTGTACTTCTAAATGTCTTCTGTGAACTACAAAGCAAACATTACAATGACATGAACATTTATTCCATTGACTTGCATAGAGCTTACAGGAGTCATCCTGAATCCTCATTAGTTTTATTGATCAAATGTTGTGGGTTTCCATGAAGCCTTATGAGGAAGGAAGGTTAGATGTCCCACATGGGTGCACTGACTTCCTCTTTGAGCCTCCCAACACTTCAGGAGCTCTGGACTCTGGACTCCTTGGTGCAGAGCCCTGTTACAGCACTGACTTCTTTTGGTATGCTTGTGATTTATTTGCGAGAGTGTCCTCCTCTGAGGGGAAGAACCATAGGCATTCCTTACCAGTGTTTCCCCCCAGCTCCCACTAAAATACCTTGCATCTTTATGAACCTTGGCTCTCAAGGGGTGTTATGGAGACAGTGAATAAAGGTAGAAACAGTAATAGAAATAGTGATAGAAGAAGAAGTGAAATCCTAAAAATAATAGGCTTGAAATTCTCCTGCAGCATTAGCATCAAAATGACTTTTTAACTGTGTCTAGTCATATGGGAAAATACCCCATTTTATCATCTGTTGTTGTCAAGCCTTAGGTAAATTGAAACCTACTGTTAAAAAGTAGCAATTTAAAAACAACTCAGATTTCTGGGGATTTTTGGCGGAGGGGTCTTCTTTCTGCTATTTTTCTCAATAGCCAGGTAAAATAAAATTTTCATTATTAAGAATAGCAGTATTTCTCAAGAAAGTCTATTGCTAATTTAGCCTGTTTTGAGCCCCCTTGACTCCTCTTTACTCTGCTGTGCCTATGTCTGGGCTGTGCTGTGTAAACATTTTTGTAGCACAGCCAGATACTGTCACTAACCGATTAATCCATGGACATGCCAGATCCCACAGATCAGTGCCATGGGCGCAGGGCAAACACTTGCCCATGAAACCTGCCAAAGTGACATCATCTTGATCATGTTTTTCCTTATCTTAATTAAGTGATTTTCTATAAAGATGATTCTGACCCTTGTAGACGGCAACATTCTAAAACTCAAAGCACAGGCCCCAGCAAATAGCTTGTATTGGCTTCTACATTGATTCTTGGTGCCTCGCTGCCATGCTCGGCCGAGCTGAAGCTAGGTACTTAACCTCCCCAGACCTGCATTTCCTTTAAAGTAATACAATAACAAGTCTCGCAGGAACTGTGAGGGTAGCTAGAGGTAGAAAATGGAAAACGTACTTTTGGGTGGTGCTTGAAGGTTATTGAACCTAGGGCCTCACACATGCTAAGCAAGTGCTGTAACAGCAAGCTATACCCCCAAGTATTCTGCAACACTGTTTCCTGCTTCCTAGCAGCTATTCTAGCCATCACCTTCTCTGGAAGGACCTGCCAGTTTCCAGGGAAGGGGATTGGGCCATGTTCCCAAAGAATGCCCTCAGGCTTCACTTAGCCGTGCTGAATTTGGAAAGCAGAGCATATGAGCACTTAAGCCCTCTTGATCAACC
>PVJX010048945.1:0-11293 GCA_004027295.1 Dolichotis patagonum
CAACCCAATGCAAAACTTAGCAGCACATACTATCTACCTGTAGCAGTATGTCTAGGGGAAAGCTCTGGGTTACTCTGGGTCAGGTTCTCCCTGCCTCTGTCCCACTGCCCCCAACTGGGGAGCTGTGACCATCTTCCCTGCCCTCTCCCAGGGATGTCCCACCAAGGCTGCCCCCGCCAGCTGTCTCAGATGACGAATGAGGCTCCTGTACAAAATCCGCAGTGATTTTTACCTGCACCTTTTTGTAAGAATATATTGTAATACTAAAAACCATTAAATCCATACCACCCCACCCAGGCTGCCTAGAAACTTGTGCTTTCTCCCTTAAGGGACTTGGGGTGGGTCAGGGAGTTGGCACCACCAGTGGTGGGTGTGCTAGAAGCCAGCTCGGGAGGGATTTTCAGCAATGCTGCAGACCGTCTGGCGTGCGCCATGGGAGCAGCCCGAGTTGGGACTATTGGTAATATCGAAAATTGTTTTCTCAAAAGCTGTTGGGAGAACGTTGGCCAGCACTGGCCCTGGGTAGATGAAAATAAGGCTGGGGGGACCAGAAGATTTGACCCACACATGCTCGTGCACAGGAAGGAGACCCTCCCAGGAGGCCGGGCGGGAGAACCGGGAACCTGATTCACTCTGTGGTGGCTAGGGAACTCTTCAACCCAGCTCAATCCACACGAGGGTGCTATTCCTGCAGAGAGGGCAGAAGAGGAGAACCTGCCCTTGGCCTTCTCATGGTCTCCTCTTCCCCTCAGGAGCGGGCTAGGCTGAGGGTGAGGGTGGAGCAGTGTGGTGCCCTCCCCCCACAGACCGACCTCATTCTTGCATCGCCGAGGTTGGCATCGTGGCTTTATTTGGGTGCTGAGGGCGAGAAGGTGACCTCCAGCTCTCTCCTCTCCCTGCTGTTCCCGGGTAAACAGGGTGGGGTAGGGGCAGGTGTGGGCTAAGTGGTCAGCTAGGATCCCTCTGGGCTGAGCCCACACCTGGGTCCTGCTGAGAGCAGCCCAGTGCCTGCAGGCCAGCTGGGGCCCAGACGTGAGCAAAAGGATGGGACAGGTGGCTGCTGGAGGAGGAGGGACGGCAGAGACGGAGGGGCTGTGACTTCTCAAACTTGTGGAGGCAAAGCTATTGCTGAGAAGTTGTGAAACATTCTTGGTGCAAGTGTGTGCTTTTCCTGAAGTCGGATCCCTGGTGGAACGAACCCTAATCCGCTCCCCATAGAAAGGAGACATGAAAACTCAAGTCACGGGCCTAGGCGCCTAAGTGACAGGACGGGATGTTCTGGGTATCCAGTGGTGCGCTCGGCAGACTCCCCATTAACTCAGTCCTGGAAGGCTCCGAGGCCTGCTGGAGTCCCCTTTGTAGAAAGCGAACCTGACGGGTTATACATCATCCAGCAACATGGGGGGCTCGGCCCTGGGTTCTGAGTGGGGAAGGTCAGGCTTCCGTAACAGGTCTCAGGGACGTGACATCCTTCCCGTGACCCAGACTGTGTGCGCAGGAGGGGTGGGAGGGCTAAGCCCGGCGGAAGTCCCCGCGCTGGCCTCCGGTCTTGCTGATGAGCCTGATCTCCCCTATCTCAATGTCCCTGCTGACAGCCTTGCACATGTCATACAGGGTGAGGGCTGTCACAGCAGCGGAGGTCAGCGCCTCCATCTCCACCCCGGTGGGGCCCCGAGCCCGGCAGGAGGCCCAGATCACCACGGCGTGGCGCGCGGGGTCCAGCCTCAGCTGCACCTGGATATGGCTCAGGGCCACGTGGTGGCACAGAGGAATCAGCTGGCTGGTCAGCTTGGCTGCCTGGACGCCAGCGAGCTGGGCCACCCCCAGGGCATCTCCCTTCTTTAGCTGGTTCTGTTGGACAAGCTCGAAGGCCACAGGTCCCAGAAGGACCACAGCGGAGGCCACGGCCTCCCGATCCGTGTCTGGCTTCCTGCCCACATCGACCATAGCTGCCCGTCCTTCTGAGTCCACGTGCGTGAGCTGATCTGAGGCTGCCCAGGGTCCCGAGGTGGTGGCATGGGCCTGGGTCCCTGGGCTAAGGCACACTGAGGTGGCATCCGAGTCTGCCTGGGAGCTGTGCAGTCTCAGAGGGGCTCCAGCCCCCAGCCACGGCCAGGCCAGGGGCGGCACCCGGGGGGTCCGGTGTTTTTTCCACCAAGTTGTCATCAGGCGAGAGAGAAGCGGCCTGGGCCTCTGGTCCTGAGCAGGGACAGGTCCCCAGGAAGAAATGACTGGACTGGCTGGTGGGGAATCTCGGAACATCAGAAGTAACCCTGAAGGCAGGAAGGAAAAGGCAGGCAGACTGAGCCTCGGGTGGTGCTTTTCCAGCCTCCTGTTCCCAGCCCACACCTCCTCCCACCCCCGGGGAGGAAGGTGGTGGCAGCACAGCGAGAAGAAACAGGAGGCGGAGACGCGTGGGCCAAGTTCCCAGTGCCGCCCCGGTGTGGGGCCGTGGTGGTCAGGCATGGACTCCCCTTCTCATAGAAGCTGTGAAAGCTCATCTGATTTAGGCTTCAGCCCTCAGTGTCTCTTCATTTTCTTAGGTCTCACCCTAACGTTACCAATTCAAGGCACTTTACCTGCATGTTACTGACCAGGGGCTAAATAGCAATCATTTAGGATGCTAATGAATGTCTTTCAAGGCCACAAGCACATCGGAAGTCCATGGAGGCTGACAGGCAGGTGCTACCGGTCCAGGAGCCTCCAGGAGGCTGTTCCAGGCTGCCCTTACTGAAGATGTAGGCCAGTGACTGTGAGCACCCACGTCCCCCAGGAACTCAGAGGGGGGCCATCCTAGTCCTCCCAAATCACAATCTGAGGCAAGATCCAAGTGGTCCTTGGGCTGCTTCCAGCCCAGGCCAGCCTACTCTCCTGGGCACAGTCTCACTCCAGCCTCTGGGGGGTGCTTTTCCTCCAGTTCTGCTCCCTGTGTTTTATTGGCTAGCCTACAGTGTGGAGGCCCAGATGTGGGTGCGACCAAGGGGACAAAGCCTTGCTGCTCTCAGCTGGGCTCTGTGCTGGGGGCCAGCCATGGTCCTCATGGGCCAGGCCACTTCCTTGGGTAGAAGACCACCCGTGGTTTTACCCAGAGCAATGCAGATTGGAACCATCTGGTCTACACTCGTGAGCTCCTTCCTGTGCACATTTCCGAGAGCTAACTGGAATGCTGGGAAGTGGAGATCCTGGCTGGCTGCTGCCACACTGAGTAAGGTTGTCAGCCAGCTGTCCCAGGCTGAAGCTGGCCCAGACACAGCACACCAACCCATGGGGCTAGCGGTCCAGACGCATGTGCAGGGTCACCCCTTGCTGCAGAGGGGAGAGGATACATGCCCGCCGGTATGTCCAAGCCAGGAGGACAAGGTCTCTAACTGAAGAAGGCCCCACTATTAATGAACTTAGTGATCATGAAATCCAGAGAACCCCCATGCTGATTTCTGGTGGGAGAGAGTGGTTACTTTTGAGGTGTGTATGGTAAAGGGAGCAGCAGACAGGGAAGACACAGGACTTGAAGGGGTAGGAAAAGATAAGAAACACAGATGTGAAGGTCAGGAGGAGATGCAGGAGCTTGGGGTGTCTTGTGGCAAGGGACCCCCACCCATAGGATCCCCAAATGACAAGGGTGAGTGGTTACGTACTGATGGGTCACCCACCGATGAGGATCATGGGCCGGTTCTTCATCTGGGCAATATTGAACATGCCTGGGGGAGGGGAAGAGGGGAGAGCAGGAAAGGGGGAGAGGAGAGTTTGCTGAAATCAGTGGGTAGCCAGAGGTGACCAACAGCCCTGGGTACATGCACTCAGCTACCAGCATCCAGACACAAAGTTACCCCGAGGACAGAGCCCCAGGACAGTTGGTGGCTGTCCTTCTCCGCACTGGCACTGTGTGGGAACAGACAGGCAGTGACACCCTTGCCCTCAGCCCAAGAGAATTTCTGGGTCTACTAGGCAGCACTGGCTGTGCCAATCTCCCCCGGGGACACCCGTCACTGGGTGCCAAGTCCAGAGCTCCCTCAGGGGCGGTCACTAGCAGGCCAACAGCTTCCTCCTGGGCTTTGTCCTCTCACCCCTAATGCCACCAGGCCTCCCCGCCAGTGGCATAGCCTGCCCGCCCCTACCTGCGTGCTGCCGCTTCTTCCTGCCCACGGCGGCCCCGATGGTGGTCAGCAGCTCCTCCTCCGAGGCACCGGCCCGCAGGTGGTCCCGCAGTGACACCTCTGAGCTCCCGAACAGGCAGACCTGGGTGGGGACAAGGACCAGTGCCTCACTCATCCCTGGCCTCTGCCTCCGTGTGAGCCCCAGGCTGTACGCCAGTGGCCAAGCCTCCCAGGGCAGGATCCAACTCATGACTCTGAGGGACAGAGGTGCTGGAGGGAGCGTCAGAGCAGCTGGAAGAGCAAGGAGGAAATCGGCACTGCCCCAGCCCTGTGCCTCAGCCAGTTTCCTTCTGAGTGTGCACGTCGATTTCAATGTTAAGTGGATGCCCAGGGTCAGTGCAGAAGGACCCAGCTCCGTGTCTTTCTGTGACAGGGACATGGCCTTGATCATCATCAAAGTCGACCCCAATTCATTAGAGCTAGGACCCCAAATGTAGCAGGCACAGTCACATGTTACCTTGGCCCCACCTGGTCCCTGCCCTCCCCTGGAGTCCACGATGGCATTCTGTGGTCACTTAAACTTGGCTCCCTGCTTCCCAGCTTGGTGAGAGGCTCAGGGGTGAACAAGGTGATCTCAGCAGTCCAGACCACGTTCCACCCACAAATCTTGTAAAGCACCTACTGTGTGGCAGCCTGCACAGGGCACTGTGGGCACAGTGGCACTGGAGAAGAGACAGAAGTGCATTCAAAACTGGAAGGTGGAACTGTCCCACCGTGTTCTGGGATTTCCCCATTTCTACCCTACCGGGCCCCAGGCTCCACACTGTGACCTCCTCTGGAACTAGGAGGTCCAGCCTGTGGACTCCCCTGGCACTGGCTTCTGCCTGGACGATCAGGTGACAGGAAAGGAGGGTCAGGCATTTCTTTCCTGCTTCCCTTCAGAGCGGAAGTGTAAGTGATGTCACTTCCTGCCTGTCCCACCTAGGGGTACTGCTGTGGGCTGCTGTTTGTGTCAGGTGCCTCAGTGTCCCTTGTTTCCTGAATGCCTAGACATTTCCTGACATGCTAGACAGCCTCTCCATCACATTCGCCTTAGAAACCCACCTCCCATCTCCTGCTAGGCCACTGTCGCCATCCCAGGAGCATCTCTATGCTTTTCCTTTTGATGTCAATATGGATGTACCCAAACTCTGTCCCTCTGCCCCCAGCCTGCACAGGTCCCAAGGCCTGGCAGCCACCTGAACACCTCCCCTCTCCACGCACCCCAAGCCCTCTGACTTCCGTGTCGCCTTCCCCTCTCACGCTAACATTTCTGCTGCGTCACTAGACAGCCAGCCACAGAGCCTTCCCAGCTTCAAATCCAACATGCAGTGGGTCCCATCTGTCTGGTTCAGAAACCTCGCAGGGCTCCGTACTGCCAGAAGAACTCATTCTAAATCAGTTTCCCTGAGTCTGACTTCCATCACGAGCCCAACATGTGTGCCCTTCCTCCTGTGAGGTACTCGGGTCAAAGGCTGCCCCGTCCCCTGCTCAGCCTGGAGGCCCCTTGTGCTTGCCGCCTGCCCAGCCTTGCCCGTGACAGAAGATCCCAGGCTTCTGCATGCCACCACTTTGGAATACCCATGGGATTAACTTTATGCCTGAAAGGGGGAGAGGGGCCCTGGCATTCCCTCGGGCTGGGCTGAATGCAGGCACCAAGCTCATTACCTATGGGTCACGGACGCTGGTTTCAGAGCTGAGCCCTGGGCATGGTGGAAGGGGCCAACCAGGCAGGGCACAGTGCACACCCAGGCCGCACAGCTGGGAGTTCACTCTCTTCCTGTTCCCACGATCTGCACAAGGGCCCCACCCTCCCAGCATGCCAGCTGCTCTCCACGCCCCCTGGGGAGCTCAGGTGGCAGGAGATGGAGACAGCGACCAGGGGCGCTTGGGAAGGACGGACGGGCGCTCACCTTGAGGTTCCCGTCAGCAGTGATTCGCAGCCGGTTGCATGTCCCGCAGAAATGCTCCGACATGGATGTGATGAAGCTGATCTGGCCTTGGAAGCCAGGGATTCTAAAGGCCTGGGCGGGAGAAGGCCAGCCAGAGAATGAGGGGCCCGCCGGGCCTCAGCGCCCCCAGCCCTGACATCGGGAGACCCCTCTTCCCAGAAGAGCCAACTCAGGGGGAACCAGGCACTCAGTGGTGGTGTCTGAGGTGTCTGTCCCCTGCCCCTGTCCCCCTACCTTGGCAGTGCTCGATTCCTCCTCGGGCAGCTTCTCCAGCGCTGGCCACCGCTGCCGGATGGTGTCCAGCATCTCCTTGTAGCTGACCATCTTCTTGAAGTTCCATCTGTTGCCTGCATTTGATTGGAGGTGACAGAGGGGCTTTTGAACCAGAGTTTCAGGGTCTGCGGGTCTTCTAAGCCCTTCCTGCCCAGCTCAGGAACTTCTCCCCCATTCAGGATGTGGGGAATGGAGGGTCCCCATCTGACTCAGGTGGCTCAATCACACCAGTGAGGGCCCTCACGACTCTGGGTCCGCAGAGCCCACCCTCCAGCCCCTCAGCCCCAGGCCCCCGTCTGCTGCTGACCGTCGAAGGGCATGTACTCTATGAAGCGCACGTCCAGGGGGAGGCCCTCGGTCAGGGCCACAAAGTCCAGGAGCTCGTCCTCGTTCAGGCCTCGCATTACCACGCAGTTCACCTGGCGAGGACATGGGACATGGAAATGGTGAGGGCCATTGCCTAGCACCCTCCCCACGTGCCCCTTTGCTGGGATGAGCTTTGCTGGGAAGTCCTCTATGGGGGACCCACTCCCTGCCGCAACCCACTCAATTCTCCGAGAATTTCAGGGTTCCTCGGGGTCACTGCTTCTCTCCCCAGATCATGGGAAGGGGTTGGGACAGAGCTGAAGGCAGCTGGAATGGACGCGGTGGAGGTGCCCTTCGGCTGCACTGGGCAGGTCCTGCTGTCCCGAGTGGGAGGAAGCTGCAGGTGAGCAGCGGAGACGGCCCTCACCTTGACGGGGTCGTAGCCCAGCTCGATGGCCTTGTGGATGCCCTCCATGACCTTATGGAAGCCTGTGGAGAGAGAGCGCTTATCCACAGCTCAAGGCCCTTAGCTGGCCTGGCCACGCAGGCGGGCGAGGACACCTGCCCCGCCCCCGCGTTGCCCACCTTTCCTGCGGACGATGAACTCGAACTTGGCAGGCACCAGGGTGTCCAGGCTGATGTTGATGGCCCTGAGCCCGGCCTTCTGCAGTGAGGGCAGCAGCCGGGCCAGGTTGATGCCATTGGTGGTGACTCCGATGGTCTTCAGCCCTTCCAGCTGGTGGAGCTGGGCTGGACAGGGGACAGGGGTGTTAAGACTGGCAAAGCCCAGAGAAGCAAACAGGAAAAACAGGTATTCTCTGCAATCGCTGCTGCATGATGGGGTCATCGTTCACACAGGTCGCTGCTGGTGGTACATGCGTGACTCCACTTGGTGGCACGAGCTGCCCGATGGGACAGTCACGGATGTACCCTTGGTGGTTCAAGCTGGCAGGAACAGGTTAAGAATGTGTGCAAATAAAGTCCACACTAGACATAACCGAAATGTGAAGCCCAGCACTCATTCTGTGCTGAGGTCTTGGCATGCACTAGCTCAGGTTAGGAAATAAGGAACTATCCTCGGTTGGGAAATAAGGAAGAGGCTTAGATAAGGTTGAGAAAGTTGCTTGAATGGCTGGTAAGAACAGTCTATGTGTCGATGCCTCCAGAACTGTGCTCTAAATAACCAACTATCCAGGTCACGCAGCTCTGCATAACAGGAACAAAAAAGTGTTCTAGTCCTCTGCTGCTTGGCAACTCCATTCCACTAAGTCCCTAGAAATAATCTTAGCTGTACTAACAGGTAAGAATGCTCTAGGCAGCCCTGAAAGGTAACGAAATACTGAAAGAGACATAAAACGGAACAAATGAAAACAGGTGGGAACAGATGGAAATAGGTGACCGCGCCCCAGAGTGCACCCAGGAGAAGACTACAAAAAGACAGGTGGCCAGTGACACTCTCAGGAGCAGTGGGGACCTGAGCCATGGCCCGGCGCTGCTCAGCTGGGTCCTGTGCAGGTGAGCTGGGCAAGAGGGCCTCACCCTGCCCTGCCTGCAAGCAGGGACACCAGTGAAGACATCTGAGGTGGCCAGTGGGGTCACATCCTGGGATACTTAGGAGAGACAGAACCCTGTGATGCCACCTATGGCCCTGAGGGGGTCGGCAACCAGGGCCATCCAACAGCTAAGGACAGGAAGATATCAAGTGCCACTAACAGGGGAATGAACATAAGAGAAGGCAATGCTTTTAAAAGGCAGCATCCTGCTGGGCACGGGCACCACACATACCTGCAACCCCAGCATGCTGGGCAGCTT
Organism: Dolichotis patagonum; assembly: GCA_004027295.1. Lineage (NCBI taxonomy): Eukaryota > Metazoa > Chordata > Mammalia > Rodentia > Caviidae > Dolichotis > Dolichotis patagonum. The sequence continues at coordinate 8,477 of PVJX010048945.1, forward strand.
GGGGAGGCTGAGGCAGGAGGACTGAAAGTTTAAGCTCTCTTGGGTAAGTTAACAACTTAGTGAGACCCTGCTGCAAAATAAAAAAGGGCTAGGGATGTAGCTCCATGTGAAAGCCTTGGGGTTCAATCCTCAGTACCAAGAAAAAGTTATCTTCACTGGAATAAATATTGAATCTTGAAAAGAAAAATAAGATTCTATATAAAAATACACACACACATATATATGTATGTATGTATGTGTATATAAATATATAAATATATAAATATATAAATATATAAATATATAAATATATAAATATATAAATATATAAATATATAAATATATAAATATATAAATATATAAATATATAAATATATAAATATATATACTCTTTGTTACCTGCAGGGGACTGGTTCCATTTTATACCAAAATCCACAGATGCTAAATTCCCTTACATAAAACAATGGGTGTCTGTGTATAACCTAATGTACCATCTTGTATACTTAAAATAGTATTTCAGTGTTACTTACAAAGCCTAATACAATGCAAGTGCTAGGTAGATAGTTGCTACACTGTATTTGGGCACACTGACAAGACAGTCTGCTTGTTGTACAGTTCCCAGGGCTAATGACACAGTGCGCATCGGTAACAATGCAACAGTTCCCTGACAGGTGGCTGACCTTGCAGATGTAGAGCCTGGGTATAGAGGCGGAGTGTAGTGAGTGAAGGAAAAAACCTGGATGGAAAACAGGAAGGACACATGAAAGGCGGATCAGCAGGCTGAACGTGGAGCAGAGAGGATTCCTAGGAGCTGCACACAAAAGAACTGGGGTGAAAAGAATGGGACTGGAAAACAGCTGCCTGCTCACACGCAAGTCCAGTAACACAAGAAAAGACTCCCTATGTGCTAGGGTTGGGATGCGTTAAAGGCCAGAACCCTGAGACCCAGCCCATCCTCCGTCTCTGTCCTTGGCTCAAGATGTGACTGGCCACTTGCTGCTCTGATGCACGCTCCCAGCACTGCATGCATCAGAGGAAACCAAGAGGGCTCAACTGATCATAGACTTGAACTTCTAGGTGAGAGTTAAACCTTTTCACTTTATAACAGTTGCCTCAGGTATTTCATTATAGTAACACACAACTCACCGACACTATGTCCAAATGTTCACAGTAGCTGCCTATGAGGATTACAGGTGACTTTTAGATTTACTTAGTATAACTAGCTTTTATCTAGAACTAGTGAGCTCTTTTGTGATGTGGGGAAACACGCACACATATGCCGGTTGGTTTCAGCTGACTGCTACTGGATCGTGTCACTGACATGTCCTTCCAGCCCTTGGATCAGGTGCTGCCAAACTGCCCAAAGGGATGAGTCTTTGTGAAGAACCAATTTAGCTTCAAGTGAGAGCAGAAACCAGGAGCAAAGTGCACAAGTGAAGCTAAATTAAGAACAGCTGAAGGTGGCCAACTTAATTGAAAAAAATCAATCTTGTTGACACTGCATGGAAAAGCACATGTAAGAATAAATTACACACAGGGTGATCAAGAAATATGGTGAATGTTTAAACAATGTATTACAGTAACAGACATTGCCATTAATGCCTCTCAAGATACCCCTTCCTCATGGGCCCTGGGATACAGCCCAGCGGCACAGCGCCTGCCTGGTAAGTGCGAGGTCGGAATTAGATCCCCAGTACCAAGACAAAAACAAAATACTCCTCCCTCACCCGGAACTCACTTATTCTTGCCCCTTTTCTGAAGCAGTTCTGGACACCGCCTCTATAGCTTGATAAGGGTGATCGAAAAGAGAATGCTGCTGCCCACTGCACCATTCAGGGAAAGGTAGGCTCATAGAAACAAAGGACACTGTGTCTCCTCACTGTCTTCACCACATCCGGCACTGTGTGACTTCCGGTACTTCCCGGAAGTCAAAATCACCAGGAGGGGGAAACGTTTTGAATCGATTCAGGATATTGAGGCAGCTGCAACGGGGCGACTAAAGACACTCATGAAGGAGGACTCCAGAACTGCTTCAGAAAGCGGCAACAATGAGATAAGTGTGTTCAAGCAGTATTTCATTTCCGAGGAGATTAACTGCAATGTGTCTTTTATTGTAATAAGTTTTTAAAACAATTTAAATGCACCACGATTCACCATCACACCTTGTATACCCAGTTTCCGCTCTCACGTGAAGTTGTATATGAAATTTTGCAAAGCCTTGGACCTGAAATTTTTATCTAATGATAGATCACTGTGGAATTGAACACTACTCACCTACAAGGATGTGCATTGCAGAGCCATGCATAAAAAAGGCACGTGGGGAACAATGCAGGCAGCCAACAGTGCAAAACTGGTTAAACCGTTTTCTGTGGACGCTGGCGTGTTATGCAACGAAACATGACTCTAAGCCACTGTGCTGGGCTTGGGCAATGTGCCCAACAGAGTCACACAACAGAGCCAGTGGGTTAAATACAGGAAGTACCCGATGCAGAAGAAAAGGCAGGCAGAGAGCACACCACGCAGAATGCTGACAGTGGTTACAAACGCTTCCCACAATATTCTTTTTTGCTTATCTCAAATACACATATATTAGTTTTTTTTTCTTTTTTTGGTACTGGGAATCGATCTCAGGACCTTGTGCTTGCCAGGCAAATGCTTGTGCTGCTGAGCTATATTCCCAGCCCACATATATTACTTTTAACAAAGAAAATAAAATTCTAAAGAGTTGTTTGAAAAACAAAGAACTTCTAACTCAGGCTCTGCCAGAGGAAAATTGGCAGCAGATATGGGTCTCTCTGCCAAGCCAAGCCTGGAGAAACACAATCAGCACCTTCTAAA
>PVJX010048946.1:0-11264 GCA_004027295.1 Dolichotis patagonum
CAAGAAGAGCTTGGAGTAAAGTAATTCAAGCCCTGAAGGAGAACAATCTCCAGCCCAGATTGATGTATCCTGCAAAACTCTCTCTAGAAATTAATGGAGAAACAAGATGCTTCCATGACAAAGAGGAACTAGGAGAATTTGTGACCACCAGTCCAACCCTACAAAAAATACTGAAGGACATTCTAGGGAGAGAGAACAATAATATGAGCATTTCAGGAACAGTGGCAGAGAGGCCTCAGTGAACAAGGCAGACAGTGGAGTGGAAGAGAAAAATAGACTATCAATGGCATAAAAATAGAATAGCAGAAATGAGGCAGAGAAGATTGGCTATAATCTCTAGTATAGAGGGCCTTGAAATACTAACAGAGAGAAACACAGGCAGAGTAGATCAAGAGATAGGGTCCATTGAGCTGCTCTATGTAGGGAGGCTGTGGGACCCAAAACAAGCATTGCACCCCATGGGAGTGAAAGGGGAGGAATTGTCTAATAAAGGGAGGCAGAGGATACTGTTAATGGGGTAACAAGATTTAAAATTTACATTATTCTCACCACTCTGCTTGGATGGATTACGTGCTGTTCCAGTTTGTCTACTCACACTAGACTTGAGGACATGGTCAGCTATCCCAAAAATAAGAGGACATATTATGGTAATTATCCCTAATTTTCCTATCAACTTAATCTGAAGCCCTTTATAATGTACACTGTCTTATTATGACTGATCTTATTTGAATCTGGTTTGTTAGATTGCTACTTTGTATTGACTGATTTCATTGAAATCTGCTATGATGGATAGCATCAAGTCTAAGAGTATAGGCAACTACGCTGAAGATGACAAGATTCACTAAGATACCCACTCTGGTTTGATTATTACTTGCTTTTGAAGTCTTATAGTATCTCCAATGCTTCGTTTTTATTAATGTTGTTATACACTGCTGAGACATCATGATAACTATTGTAGATCACCTTGTATTGCGGTTTTATGTGACTTTTCTGACTCATGCTTTTCTAGGAATTGTTTTGTTTTATCTTGCTTTGTTTTGTTTTTCCTGCTAATACAGAAATGATAGATATACATGTAGAGACTCATGCATGTGTAGAGCTTATAAACAGTTTATGAGAACCAACTATATAACACATGTTGAAATGAACTACTTTTAAGAAAAAGAGACACTACAATACCCAGTGCTGACTCCATAATGTCATGATGTGAAGTCCAGCAAAACTATCACTTTTTGTTCAAAGTGATCTTGGCTTGCTTTGCCTTGTTTAAGTTCAACACACATTAAGGTATGGACAGCTGTTTTGAGGAGAATGAGAGACACTATGACAGCCATTCTTGGCTTCCCTAATGTCTGTCTTGAAGACCTGAAATGCCCTCCTCATCCTGCTCAGATCAATTCCATACTAGGTTGTTTCATGTGAATTCTCTCTATGTGACAATATGGACAACTATTTGGAAGAAAACAAGAGTCAATATAATAGAGAGTGAATATTTCCAATTGTCTAGTTTTGAAATTTTTGTCTGTTACATTGCTTTCTTGTGATCCGCTTTACTCTGTTTTGTTGTGTTTAATTCTACCCTTTTGATATAATTGCATGTATATTTGCATGGGTAAGATGGATGACCATATTGCTGTTTTTGTCAGATCGTGGAGCAGAACTGCTAACAGTCTCACTGTTTAAATGTCTACTTTACATGTTTTAACTTTGTAAATTAAACAACTATCTCCAAGAAGTCAGCATGTAATTTGTCAAGCAATAATTTCTTAGGTTTTTTTTGTTGTTGTTCTTTTCCTTTTTTCCTTGGAATACTGTATTGTTGCTACCCTCTATTCTGTTTTTTTTCTCTTTAAATAAAATTATTTAAAAAAAGAAAAAAAGATTAGTAGTAATTAGTGAAAGGTCAAAAATAGCACAAAGGATATGAAAGTCATTTACAGAAGTAACAGCAGAAAACTTTCCAAACATGGAAAAAGAATTTAACATGCAGGTAAGGGAGGCATATAGAACCCAAATTAGCCACAATTAGAAAAGAACCACTCCACAACACATTACGGTTAAAATATGAGAAATCCAACACAAGAATGTAGTCTTAAATGCTGTCAGAGAAAAGCAGTGAATAACTTATAAAGGAAAACCCATCATAATTATAGCAGACTTCTAAACACAAACTTTCAACATAAAGAGAACTTGAAGTAAAGTATTTCAAGCCTAAAAAGAAAACAATTTCCAACCCAGGCTGACAGTGTGAAAAAAACTGTCCTTCAGAACTGAATAAGAAATAAGACATTTCCTTGATACACAGCACCTAAAGAAATTCATGACCAGTAAATCAGCACTCCAAATAATTCTCAAGAGTATCCTAGAGACAGTGAAGCTAATAATGCCAAAGTTCCAACAGAATGAATGCACATAGTAAGGCAAGCAATTAAGTAGAAGGGAAAGAAAGAGAATCAACAGCAAGAAAATAATTCAATGGCAGGAATAAGTCAATACCTATCAGCTATAACTATCAATGTGAATCATCAGAATTCTCTAATCAGAAGACACAGATTAGCAGAACAGATCAAGAACAAAAATCCAGTGGTAGTCTCTATGCAAGAAACACATTCGATCCAAAAAGAAATTCATAGACTAAAAACCAAAGGATAGAAAACAATATTTCATTTCATGAATCAAGAAGCAAGTAGTAGTATCCTATTTTCAGACAAAGTAGACTGTAAGCCAAAACTGATCAGAAGGGGCAAAAAAGGTCACTACATATTGGTTAAGGTAACTAATCATTAGGAAAAGATAACAATTATAGACACATACACCAAACACTGGTATATTCAACTTCATAAAACAAACACTACTGGATATAAAAGATCAGATAAACATCAATATAATTATAATGGGGTATCTCAATATCCCATTATCACAAATAGATAACTAGACAAAAATTCAACAAAGAAATATGAGAGGGGAAGGAAACCTTTAAACCAATGGATTTAATAAATATATACAAAGGGTTCCAACCCCAGAACAACAGAATATATATTTTTATTGGCAGCACATGGAACTTTCTCCAAGATAGACCACATACTAGCCAATAAAGCATGCTTAAGTAAATTTAAAAAAAATCAAAAGTTTATCATATTATCAGATCATAGTGAAATAAAGTTTATATTATCAGATCATAGTGAAATAAAACAATAAATCAATGACAAAAGAAACCACAGTAATTATTCAAATACATGGAAATTAAACAACACACTCTTGAATAATCAATGGGTCTCAGAAAAAATTAAGGAAGAAATAAGACAGTTCCTAGAATTAAAAGATAATGCCAGAACAAAGTAGCATAACTTATGGGGCACAATGAAAGCAGTCCTAAAAGGGAAGTTTATAGCTGTGAACGCCCACATTAGAAAAACAGCAAAATCAAATAAATAATCTAATAATATATCTCAGGGTACTAGAAAGACAAGAACAATTCAAATCCGGACCTAGTACAAGGAAGGAAATTATAAATATCAGAGTAAAAACCAATGAAATGGAGACTTAAAAACATAAAGAATCAATGAATTGAAAAATGGGTTGTTTGAGAGAGTAGATAAAATAGATAAACCCTTAGCCAATCTTACCAAAAAAGAAAAGGAGAGAGAGAGAGAGAGAGAGAGAGAGAGAACAAATAAATACAATTACAAATGAAAAAGATGAAACCACAATGGACACTGCTGAAATCCAGAAGATTATTAGCAACTACTTCACAAACCTGTATGCCAATAAATTAGAGAACTCAGAAGAAATCTAGAGATTCCTACATGATATATATAAATTATCAAAACTAAATAAACTTAAAAATTCAGAATACTCTAGTAACAGGCAATGAAATTAAAGCAGTACTGAAAAATCTACCAACTAAGAAAAGCCTAGGACCTGATGGATTCACTGCCAAATTCTACAAGAACTTTGGGGAAGAAGCTCTAATGCCAATAGTCTTCAAACTCTTTAATGAAATTTAAAGGGACAGCATATTCTCAAAATCATTCCTGGATCTGGAATTGTCCTAATTCAAAATAATGTGAGGATACACCCAAAAAAGAGAATTACAAGCCAATCTCTATAATGAACACAGATGGAAAAAAATTTTACTGGCAAACAAGATACTGGCAAACAATGCAACAAATCATCAAAATGATCATATACCATAACCAAGCAGGTTACATCTCAAGGATGCAAGGATAGATCAACATTTGCAAATCAATAAATGTAATCCATCACATAAGCAGAAACAAGTACAAAAAATACATGATCATCTCAAGGGATACAGGAAAAAGCCTTTGAAAAAAATCCAGTATCTATTTATGATATTTAAAAAAGTCTGAAGAAAATAGGTATAGAAGGACCTTATCTCAATCTGGTAAAAAGCCATTTACGACAAAACTACTGCCAATATTACATTAAATGGGGACAAACTGAAAGTTTTCTTTCCAAAATCAGGAACACAACAAAAAATGTCCATTTACCATTCCTATTCAACATGGTACTCAAAACATTGGCCAGTGCTATGGGACAAGAGAAAGAAATAAAAAGGATATGTACAGGAAAGGAAGATGTCAAAGTATTATTTTCAGGTGACATCATCTTCTACACAGAAGACCCCCAAACAATTACACCAGAAGACTCCTAGAACTAATAACCAAACTCAACAATGTAGCAGGACACAAAATCAATCCATAAAAATCAATGGTGTTCCTATACACTAATAATGAACTCACTGAGAAAGAAATTAGAAAAACAATGTTTCATAATTGCATCAAGAAAAATTAAATACTTAGGAGTTAATCTACCAAGGAAAAGAAAGGCATCTACAATGAAAATTATATCATTTGGGGACTGGGGATTTAGCTCAGCAGTATAAGGCACTTGCACTGCCTTGCCGTGTGTGGTCGTGAGTTCGATCCCCAGTACTGATAAAAAAAAATTATATCATTCTGAAAAAGGAGATTGAAGAGGACAGCAGAAAATTGAAAGATATTCCATGTCCCTAGATAGGCAGAACCAATATAGACAAAATAGCAATACTTAAAAAACTGACATATAGATTTAATATAATCCCAATCAAAATATTAACAGCATTCCTCACATATGTAGAGAAAACTCTTTGTGCGTGTGTTGGTTGCTTTTTCTTTATTGTTTTGTTTTCTTGAGACATGGTCTTGCTCTGTAGTGCAGACTGGCCTTGAACTTGCTTATGTAGCCCAGACTGGCCTTGAACTTGCTTATGTAGCCCAGGCTGGAACTCACGGTGATCCTCCTGCCTCAGCTGCCTGAGTGCTGAGATTGCAGGCATGCACCACCATGCCTGGCCTACTAGCTTCCTTATACAAATCTTTTCTCTGTGATATCATCAAGATGTGGATTTCGACATGCTGTATATATATTAGCGAGATCAGTCATATGAGCAACACTCTCATATTTCTCTACAATGTCCTTCTTCTTTTCTATTGTGATTGCTTTCTTTCCCTTCTCTTCCTTCCTTAGCTTCTTTTCTAGCTTTTTTAGGGCTATTTTGATAGCAGTAACTGTAGCAATTATATAAAGCCCTGACCAAAATCACATCCACAAACATGTACATCTGGGCTCAGACAAACTCTTACCGACGCTTACACACATTTTCCTGGCATCTCGAGTCTTTGTTTATAGCCTCACAAGTGGCTTGAATTCAGGTTACAGCTCCACACTTTGGTCATAAGCTAAACCTAAAATTCCTGTCATAACCCTAGTTGTTCGAATGTGATGTCAGTTGTAACCCAAAGGTGTATTGTAAATGACATATGGTATATATTATACACAAAATATATTATATATATGAAATGTATGATACAATATATTGACATATATTATATATAAAAGATTTAGAAGGTAAATGGGACTCTTTGTCCTTTATAATGTATGCAGGCTATCTCTCCTAGGTCAGGTATAGCACTTGCACCCTTAATCCTAGACAAAACTATGCCAAACCAATCAGTAGAGTATTTATCCACACACCCTTGGTCCCAGCATCACACACTCTAGATTCAACCACCTCTGAAAAAGCCTTATAGCTGCATGAAGCTTTGGGGCTACACCACCAAGACACAAACCATGACAACAAGTCTGTTGGCTGTGCCACTCTTGAGTCTTCTGTCTTCACAAGTCCATCAGTCAGACACACCCAGAACCGTGATAACTTCTAGGCATTTCTTTTTCAAGTTGACACCATCACTATCACAGGTCCTCTACTCAGGATCATATAACACGTTCATTTTTTTTAAAAAAAAGATGTTGCTGTCCCAACTTTGCCAGGGTCAAGATGGCCCAATCAGTGACTTGGCAAAACCTGCCTCAATTTTCCCAGAATCATGCTGTATGCACAACCTGCTCCAACTTCCCTGGGGTCATTTTGCATGTGTAGACTGCCCTAACCTTCCCAGGGTCACATTGCCCAAATAGCAGCCTACTCCAATTTTCTGTCATGACTAGACTAGACATCCCTACCAGTCACACAGAAAGCCATCCCAGGATTAGGCAACACTGGCCAGCCTTCTTGCTGTTCTAACAAGAGAACAAATGTCCTTGCTCCTGGCATATGGCTACTTCCAGGCACTGAACCCCCAAAAGTATGCAAAAATTTGTTGGATTCTTCAACATAGATCAGAAAAGTAGGAAAAAGAAGTCATATACAATGACTGGGCTTTACTCAAAAAGTCACCCAAGGTCTTCATGTCTAGGGAAATGTCTCGTATGTAAAGAACTCATAAAAGGTTCAAAAAGTCTGGAGAGGTCTCTGTAGTAACTAAAAAGCACATACAGGTTTTAGATAGGGAGAAAAACTTTAGGTTGAAGTAAAAGTGAAAGAGCTGAGGGAGGAAAAGTAAAAGGGTTAAAAGAGAAGTTCAGAGGATCTCTTTTGTTAAAAGTACTTAGGGCCCAAAGATGTTCAAGATATGGAAAGATAGCGTTCTCCGGTGTCATCACAAGTCTCTCCACTGTGTCTCAGAACTAGTCTTCCCACACTGAGGGTATAGGAAAACTGCTCAAGACACCGAGTATCCTTCTGGTGATCGAGTTTTAGTTCTGTGCGATCCAGGAACACAATACGTTGAGGTGAGGAGGCATCTAATGAGACCAGTACTCATCCTGACCTAGAGTGTACCTCTTGACCCCTGTCCTCATTTCTGGTTAGAGGGAGCAGAGCCTTGTTCTTCAGTGATCTTTATATGCAAGCACTCATTTTGGGGGGCAGGATTTAAACCTCTAACTGTTGAAAAGGAAATAGAGGTTCATAGAGCAAGAGAGAGAAGGAAGGAGAGACAGAGACACAGTGACAGAGAGACATAGAAGAGAGAGGAAGAAAGACAGGAAGATGAAGAGAGAGAGGGAGAGAGAAGGAGGGACTTCGCATTAGAGGGCAAAATGTTGAGGAAGTGGGGAAGAAAAACTGAAACACCTTCCTGGACTTACTAAAGTTGTAGTCCCAATCCCTCTTTATCTACTGCTGCTGGCCCATCAAAAGAAATGTCAGCAGACAGAGTCCAAGGAAGCTCCCAAAGTGGAGATGGAGAACCTTGGCTCAGCTTACCTGTGGGGAAAACTATTGGTTCTCTGACCTCCATCACAGAAAAAGAATTTTCAGGATGCCTCAGTAAGCGGCATAAAAGGACTTATTGGCAGGGTGTTATAGGTACACACTCTAAGAAATCAAGTGTGAGCCCTCAAAAGAGAGGCACTTGGGATGGTCTCATGCTGGGTGTGTTTATGGGGGATTTGGAGATGGAAATCTGTGGAACTTGTAATTCTATGGGAAGAAAGGATTCATTTTACAGATGAAAGATAATAGCTCCTTTTTCAGGGAAAGGATGATGACCGATTTATAAATGACAGCCATCACAAGTGATAGAGCTGTCACCCATCCACTGAAAAAGATAAAAGAGATGGTCTATTCACGGTGTGAAAGTCACTTACAGGTCAAAGGGAGTGACTTGGGTCTACTCATGGGTCAAAGGGAAAGGCCCAGGCTTATTGTATCTTAGAGGACCTTAGGAAATTTTTGATTGGTTTTGTGTTTTGAAACCAGTTTCTATTAAAAGTACAAGTTTAAAGCTATAATTATTTTTGTCTCCCTTTTAGTTATTTTGTATTTCCTATCGTGCCTTACCCACCATGTTTACCTCCTCCATATTTCCAAACCTAGCCCCTTCTGTCCCTCACACTGCCCTTCCTCAGGTCAGCACCCAAGGTAGCCTACCAGGGCCATCGCCACCCCAAGGCTACAGCTGGATGCTGTCACTTCCCTTTTCTTATATTTTCAACACCTTAACTGTGCCATTAGATGCCCCCATGGAGGTCCCTCAGAACCTACTCAGAGATTTTAAAACTTGTACAAATCCATCCTTACCCTGGCCTACTGGGTCAGAATCCAGAGCCCAAAGTCCTGACCTAGACAAACAAGTCTAAGGTCATGGCCCACAGGAAGAATAAGCTGGGTATCCAGGTGTTTTGAGAATTTGGGTTCCACCACCATCTCCAACCTGGTGTTCTTTCTCCCCTGTTATGGATTAAAAATTGGTGGTCAGCTTAACATCAGCTAAATTAAATCAGCATGGTGCTGAGTGTAGAGATGGCCCACCTGAGGAAAGTTGCCAGCATAAATAGAGATGTGGAGAAGAAGAGTGGAGTGTTGTGGGTTCTCCTAAGCATTGCTGTTTCAAGCCATTGGTTCTCCTGGAGGAGCTTGTCATGATGTTTTCCCCAATATGAATTTGGCCACTATCATCAGAGGAGCTTGGGACCTTGTCACTGAGAGTGGCTGTGGTTCACTTTGAGGGAGCTCTGTTCTTATAATAAGCATCGCTTCCTGGCTCTGGAGGAAAGATGTGTGCTGTTTAATCTCCAGGAGAAGCTTGTCAGGCTGGCTTTCTGGCATGTACTCGACTGTTGTCATCGTCGGAAGAGCTCAGGACTTCATTGTCGCTGAGGATGGCTGTGGTACTTTTCAGGGCAGCCCTGGTCCTTATTTTGAGCATGACTTCTCGGCTCCAGTGCACAATCCTCAAACTACTGGCACAGTTCCTTCACCCTGGTGGCATAGACTTTCTAGCTTCCACCACTGACTTTTGGACCTTCGCAGCATGAAATCTGTAAAACAGACTGGTGTGAGTCCTTCTCATGGGCTTTAGACCTCCAGTTGGATTCATGAGATGCATTGTCATGGGCCCTGGGTCTTCAGCTGGACTCATGCAGGACATTGCTGTGGGACCCAGGTCCTTGGCTGAATATTCTGGGTTTTTAATGTTGTGGAAAGATTTCCTGCACTTCCTTGTATTTAACTCTGGGTGACCATTATAAAATAATATTGTAAATTCTGTGTCCTGTATGTAATTGCTCTCTCTGCAACCCCTGACTACAACATCCCCCCAAACTCCGTGTTTCACTTGCCCCAAACTTTGGTGACTGGGTCACATTCACAAGCCACTTGGTTGCTCATAATCTTTTTTTTTTTTTTTTTTTTTTTTTTTGTCATACCAAGGATTGAACCCAGGGAGCTACTGAACTACAGCCTCACTCCCCAGTTTTTGTTTTTTGAGATAAGGACTTGCTAATTGCTCAGGCTGGATCTGGACCTGTGATCCTCCTTCCTCAGCTTCCCGAGTAGCTGGGATTACAGGCATGCGCTACTGTGCCTGGAGCTCGGACTTTTCTTATCAGGGACATATTCCCTCTAGCACTTTTCCTTTGGGCAAACCTCTTTTGCTCAACTCCCCTCAAAGGTCATCTCTTCCGTGAAGCCCTCTGTGACTGCTCCCTCAGCCACACTCCCACACTACATTCCTCTTCAGGGCTTACTACTTTGCTATGTGAGGGGTGCCTGTTACCCCATTAGACTGGCAGCTTCTGGGAGGCAGAGCCTGACTCCGCACAGCACCCAGAGCAGGGCTTGGCTCAGGGTTGTGAAGGAATGGGCGAAGAAGCAATGAATGAAAAGTCATCCTCAGGTGCAGGGCCTGGCTTTGGGATGTGCTCCCCAGGCAGCTGTGGGTAGTGGAAGACTGAGTGACCAAGGCTGTGCCACAAACACCCTTGAGGGGCAGAGGGGACAAGAGAAGGTGGAGAACTCAAAGGGCAAGATGTTCATTTTCACTTCATTTAAAAATATATATTGTTGAGTGTAATCCTAGCACTCTGGGATGTGGCGGCAGGAGGGTTGCAAGTTTAAGCCCAGACACAAGTCTGGGTAACTTAGTGATGGTTACGGCTTGTATTTAGATGCCCACCCCTATAAAGCCTCGTGTGATCATAGGTGGGGGTATTGGCAGTGGCTGGATTGTGAATGTGGGTTAAGAGAGTGATACTGGGGTTACGAGCATGGGTAATGGAAGCCCCACCCTGCACGTGGGTAGAACCAGTTACTAGTTTGTAGCCTGGATGGGATATAAAGGGACTGAACGAAGGCAGGCTGCTGCTGCTTGTTCCTCTGCCCGCTATGCCATGAAATGCTGCTTCTCTGTGATGCCCCTGGGCTTTGCCACACAGCCATGGGCCCAGTTGTCTATGGACTGAATCTTCTTCAAACTGTGAACTTTGCTCATTTAATTTTTTTTTATTTAAAAGAGAATAAAACAAAAGGGAGCAGTACAGAGCAGATCAGAACAGGACAACATAGGCAACACAGTACTTTACATTAAGTCAACTGGACATTGACAGTAGCTAACACCATATCTCTTACTCTGCTATAGTTGAGCATAGTTTCAATTACAATAATATCAAACATAACACAATAGTATAAGGCCATGCATATAGTGAAAGAATTACAGGGCTTTCTGAACCGAATAACAGAAAATGATCAATGGGTACTATAATATCTCATTTTTGATAAAAAAGAAAAAATTTGTTTGAACTATCACACATATTCAAATTCCAATAAGACACAATGTGGTAGATAGAACCAACGGTAATAGAACAAAAAAAGCATGGTAGGACTTCTAAGGATAATATTAAATCAGCAATAGTTGTCATAATGTTTTCTTCAAAACAGCTGTTCATATCATCACGTATGATATAGTCAAACAAAACAGGATAACACCATTCCAACTGATGATTTAATACTTTGAAAGACTTCGAAGCTATGAGATGGGGCCTCATGCTTACCATAAAGTCTTATATACTCTTATCAAATCTCATATTAGGGAGATTATATGGTATTTACCCTTGTGAGTTTGGTTTATTTCACTTAAGAG
>PVJX010048947.1:0-11296 GCA_004027295.1 Dolichotis patagonum
AAACAAGAGTCAATATGATAGAGAGTGAATATCTCCGATTGTCTAGTTTTGAAATTTTTGTCTCTTACATTGCTTTCTTGTGATCTGCTTTGCTCTGTTTTGTTGTGTTTAATTTTACCCTTTTGATATAATTGCATGTATATTTGAGTGGGTAAGATGGATGACCATATTGCTGTTTTTGTCAGATCATGGAGCAGAGCTCTTAACAGTCTCACTGTTTGAATGTCTACTTTACATGTTTTAACTTTGTAATTTGAACATCTATTTCCAAGAAGTCAGTATGTAATTTGTCAAGTAATAATTTCTTAGGTTTATTTTTTTGTTTTTTTTTTCCTTTTTTCCTTGGAATACTATATTGTTGCTACCCTTTATTCTGTTTTGTTTTGTTTTTTTCTCTTTAAATTGAATTATAAAAAAAAGAAAAAAAAATTTAAGTTTAAAAACCTGGGATTATAGCACAGCTCTGTCTGAAACCCTTATTTTCATCCGATATTCTTGTTATTCTTCCAGCACATGGCTGATAAATCTGTGTCACTGAGTGAGTGTGCCTGAAGAGCCTGCTTCAAAGGATTCATACAGCACTATGCTTCCAAGAAGAGTTTGAGAGATTTCTCGTAAAGCGCAAATCAACATCATAGAAAACAAGAACGTTATTTGGTAATTATGGCTATTTATTCCTTGTACATGGAGGAATCAGTAAATCTTGAAGTAGAAAAGAAACCTTTATATGTAGTTCAGCAGTGTTTTTTGAAACAATTGTTTTGTAAGAGTGATTTGAATCTAAATATAATTTATGTCTCACTTGATATTTAGCTATTTGACCAATTGTGTCACATCATTTTTCAAGTTGTAAAATATAGAGGATATGTAAAAATATCTATCAGAATTGCAATTACTTCTCTTATTTTAAAAGAACAGTTCTTTATTTTCAGTAAAAAAAATAAAGCTAATCTGAAAATATATTTTTTATAAAGATGTTGGATAATAGGAAAAAGTAAAGTACTACTATTTTAAATGTATTGGAATTTTATTTCTATATCTTCAAATAAACTACTGTAAATGGCATAGAATGATTTAGGAAAAGACAGTGTATTGCAAATTTTATTTTTTAAAAGTTACATTTTCTGAAAGGAATGGCCATGCATTTTATGATACTCAGTGGGCAATTATAATTGATACAAAGCTGGGCGTGGTGGTGGACACTGTAATCCCAGCACTTGGGAGGCTGAGGAAGGAGGATCATTGTGAGTTCAAGGCCAATCTGGGCTACATAATAAGTTCATTGCCAGCCTGAACTGCATAGTGAGACCCTATTAAAAAAAAGTATATATATATATATACTTTATGTATACTATATATATATGTATACTATATATATGTATACTTTATGTATGTATATATATATATACATACATAAAGTAAAATTTAAGCATGTAATTGGTGTGATAAACTATAAAATGTTACTGCAAATATCCAAACTGTAAAAATACAGAAATTATGTTTATAAAGAATTTAACTGACAAATTGAAAAGTATAGAAAAACTGTTGTGAAAACTCTAGGTACACACACACGCACACACACACACACATTGCATCAATTTAATTCAAATACAAATGAACAAAGTAAACAATCAAAGTGACAACCATAAGACATTTATTAAATAGGTGGAAAGCACTAGGCAACCAGAAGAATCTCACACAAATGTTCATATATATTAATTTATACTCAATAAAATACAAATAAGTTAGACTTTAAATTTTAATAACTCCTCATAACTCTAATATGCCCCCATAGGACAGGAAACAAAAACTGAATTATTACTCTCATTTTACTATGTATATAAATAATATATGCACTATATAATATATGCACAATAAAATATAAGTATATTATGTATACATATTATAATATAATGTATCATGTAGGGTGCATTATATGGTGCATATATGGTGTGATTCGCTATGACTCATGTTTTAAGAAGTTTAAAAAAAATTAAGAAGTTATAAAGCTGTTAACCACCACAGATACCCACATATAACCCCTAGAAACTGAAGATCCTACTCTGTAAAACAAAAGAGACATCATACATGTGCTTAAGGGAAATACCCAGAACAGGGGAGATTATTTGGATTAGCCAAGTGAATCCTACATACAATCATCTGTCCTTGTAAGAGGTGGGCAGAAGATGTGAATAAAGAAGTGAAGACAGCGCGGTGACAGAAATAGAAATTACAAGGTGTCATCAAGCCAAGAAGGGTCGGTAGCTCCTCATAGCTGGATGCACCAAGTAAAAGAATCTCCACTAAAGAAAGCCGGAGCACTCTATCCTAGAAGGACCTCGACTGTAGCTTAATCAAAGTGAATTCTGATTTCCTTCCTCTAGAACTATAATACAGTGAATGTGTGTCATTTAAGGCCTGTAAATATCTGACAATTATTTACAACAGCCATAGAAATTCACAGTGAGAAACTGCCTTTCTTAGTCGCTCCCGATCCTCGTCAATCTGTTCCCCTGTACTCAGTACGTTGTTACTCCCCAGCTTGTTTCTTGCTCTGCATGCATCTCACCACTCTTGTCATCACCACTGGAAAGAATGAATTCGTCTTCATATTTGAGAGTATTCACTGAATGGGAGACACTGTTTTAAGTGACTTACAATTTGATTTCACTTTCATTTATATTGTATTCATGTTGCATTTTAAGAATGTGAAGTCATAGGGCTCAAAAGCTAAAGGAACTATTATAAATTATTTGTTTCATGGAACCGGATGGGAACTCAACTGAGCTGGTTAAATGTCCACTATTTCCCAAGGATCCAAGTTAACTTAAGCTTTTGAATGACTGAGAAAAACCACATTAATTTGGAATATAATATATAAATTAACTGATTAATTGTTCATATTCTGTTTCCTTCCTTTCTCGGATTTCCTATTCAATATTTTCTGTTTATTATAATTGTACACTTACATGTTGTTTATATATTCTAGTACATGACTTTAAATAAATGCACCTTCGAAACTTGATTACTGCTATCAAGTAGAAAAAATGGGTTAGGATTTGAAAATAGAATGCTTCAAGTTTAACTGAGTTGTTTCTTTCCAAGGTAAAATACCCTTGGGCACATAGGAGTCATTATGATGCAAAGTAAGAAGCATATCCTGAATGATCAATAAGATTTGAATCTTCTGGAAAAAGTAACTGTGAGATGTCAAACATTACTATAGGCACAATATTATGAGCTAGATCATCTTCCCAAGTGATTTAATAACTGCATCTGTCTAAGTCCTACTGTGATCACTGTTGTTGTCTTCAGTGGACTCTTTATGGCTTTCATGTACTTGGTACAGTACTTACAGTTAACGGACTGTTCTCAGTAGCAGACATGTCTGTAAGCGCTAGAGTCAGACTTCACTGAGTAAGCACCTAGAAACAGGCTACCTCCACTCCCCACTAAGTCACTTGCCACCTCAGTGATGCAAATGTTTTCCTCAAAACATAACCAGATAGAGAAATACTGAAATACAGGTTAAAAGAATGCAAGGCGATGGGCTGATTTGAGGAAAACAACATTTAACTAGCAAAATAATACACACAGACATATACCAGGATGGGAGAATGTAGCTTCAGACAGGGAAAGCAACAATTTGAAAGGCACTTAAGAAGGTAAGTGTACCTGAAACACAGAGCAAAAGAAGAATGTGACCGTGGATAAGAAAAAAGAAAACCTCTGAGGCAGATCATCTATGCCCTTTAAGCCAGAGTAAACAACTTGATTTGACTTTTGATCAATAACATGGAAATTTTTGAACTGAAAAATGATGTGACATAGATGCCATTTTAAAAGAATTTTTTTAAAAATAGGATATACTCAGGTAAGAATAAACCTCTTAGGAGACCAACTGAGAGAGTATTATGCCAGTTCTGGTAATATAATGTGAGGAGAATGTGAGAAATTCTGTATCTGGTTTTATTGGAAGAAAATAGTGATGTACTTTTATTTTTGGTACCGAACTCACGACCTTGTACTTACCAGGCAAACACTTAAGCCACATGAGCTCTATCCCCAGTGATGTACTTTTTAATATATCCAATATGCAGCATAAGACTAATAGAAAAATGAACAGTTAACCAGAAAAACTGACTTGAAAGTCAAAGTAAATTACACATTTACTAAGAAACAGCAAGAAATACAAGCTATGAAGACAAAAATCAAACTTAACCTTTCATTCTAAAAAATCATTAATGAATTTATTTACTGGTATTATTAATATTCTTACGAAGTTGTTGTTTCTAGAAGGGAAAAGGGGACCATGGACATTTTGCAACTTTCTTTTCTTTCTTTCTTTCTTTCTTTCTTTCTTTCTTTCTTTCTTTCTTTCTTTCTTTCTTTCTTTCTTCTTTCTTTCTTTCTTTCTTTCTTTCTTTTTTTTTTTTTTTTTTTTTTTTTTCTTTCTTTTTTTTTTTTTTTTTTTTTTTTTTTGGAGACAAGATCTTGCTCTGTACTTCAGGCTGGCTTTGAACTCACTTTGTAGCCTGGGGTGGCCTCAAACTCACAGCTATTCTCCTGCCTCAGCTTCCTGAGGGTTGGGAGGCTGGGATTATAGGCATGCTTCACCATACCAGGCCTATAACTTTCTCAAGAAAAGTGGTCAGGCCGGGGATTTAGCTCAGTGGCTTAAGCGCCTGCCTGGCAAGCCCAAGGTCGTGAGTTTGATCCTCGGTACCAAAAAAAAAAAAAAAAAAAAAAAGAAAAGTGGTCAGTATTGGTCTGTTTTATTGCATAGAATTCCTGAATTATTTGTATGTTTAGTACAAGCTTGGTTTGGCCACAAATGTAAGTTTTTTCCTAGAATCATTGCTAAAGGAAGCATTGTTTGGATTTTGATGTCAATCCTATTTTCCATCAGTGGCAATCCAGATACTGGTTACCTGTAAGCAAAGATTTGTGAAAAATATTGTCACTTTAGATTTAAATTAATTTGTATGAGACATTCTTCTCTATAGATCTTCAAAATTCATATTTTTTGTCTACATTCTCTAAAGGTCACACAACAGACTTTTCCAGTTTGCATAACTAGTACTCGTAAAATAACATTTTATCATATTTTTATCTGACCTGATCCTCTTGAATTCTTGCTAGATCTGTAGCTATCATTTGGGTCAAATATGCTTTTGTTTTTCAAATCGTCAAAATGATAGTGAAAATGTCTTGAAAATTGGGCAGTAGAAATACTATTATACTATTAGAATTCATAAAAAACTTATTTCAAAACATGATTTTTCCTGAGGTATATACCAGAGGTAACATTTCTTTTAAAAGTCCAGTCTGAGCTATTTCATGATGTTTTTGAAGTACATGGAACATATTTCAAATCAGAAATTTCAATAGGAGACATTTCAGTCACTTTCAGTTACATAATTCAAAAAGTGTATGATGTCTAATATTTATACCACTGAGCTCTTGGTTTGGCATTTTCATGTGAAGCATTAGTGTTTCTTTATTGATCAAAAGAAATAATATTCTAGGAATATATAAAAAGTAGTATGGCTTGGCTTATAAAAAGTCAAGTGTTTGAGAATTTTAAACCCATTCCTGTGCTATTAAATCATGCCATTTCAGCTATTATAATATCAAAGTTTTTAAAGTACAAAGTGATGAATTTTTGCTTTGCTTACTTTTTTTGCTTAAACTTAGGAAGGAAATACATTAAGTATTATCTGGCAGAGTATAACATCTAGAGAAACAATCATAAGAGAAATAGATTCTCTCTGCCACTAAGTCACTGTAAGAGATATTGGCAGCAGTCATACCAGGAGATTAGATATTTAATTCCAACTAAAATTCAAGCATATAAATAGTCTTTAAATCCTAATCACTTTTACATCTTATCTCAAAGCATCTTATTTTAAATTTCCTTTTTTGTAACTTTTTTAGAAAAAGTTATATGTCACCTATTTTATTTTACTATTTTTGGTACCAAGAATAGAACTCAGGAACTTGTGATTGCCAGCCAGTGCTGTGCCCTGTACTATCTCCCCAGCCTATTTCTAACTGATACATAATTGCCTAGCAGGGTTTGACTTTAACTTCCCTTATTGAACAAATATAGGGACTAGCATTATTTAGTGTTGACATAAAAATCCATTTGTTATCTTTTTGAAAACAACAAAAGCAACAAATACAAATCATGGAAGAGTATTTGTGATGTATATATATATATATATATATATATATATATTTCTTTTATCTAAACATGAACAAAAATTTGCCATGCCTTTTTATACTGCTGAACATTCTTTTTCCTTATCATCACATATTTAATCCTCTTCATGTAAACCCTACCCAGATGTCTGGAACTAGGAGTTCTCTAAAATTAATCTCAAGAGAACCCAAAATCTTAGTTTTGCCTGACTTTTCTTTTTCTTTCTGTTTCTCTTCAGTTACATAGTAGGCAAGGGAAGGGTTTTGAATTCTTTGAGTTCATCATCAACATAAATACTTTTAAAGGATTATTAGCAAATGATGGGTTTTTATACTTTTTATAAATCACTTTTTCCTTTTTTATTAGTACATATGTTCAGTACAGAATGGTCATGGTCATAATGGGTACATGTGCATTTACATGCCCATCTTAATTCTTTTTTTTCTCTCTGCTTGGCCTCTCCTCCATTCAAACCCTCCTCTTCTCACTTACAAATGCTCTATTTCTGTATTTTCCTTCAATTCTATTTTTTCTTTAATTTTTTCCCTTTTTTTCCCTTCTCCCTTCTCTTGTTCCTCTTCCCATTTGATCAAGTTCTTTCTCCTTCCTAATCTTCAGTCTCCATTTTGCTCCCTACTTACCTTTTGGGTTTCTCACACAAGAGAAAACAATGTGATATTTAAACTGGCGTGTCTAATTTACTTCCCTTAAGATTATGGTCTTGAAATGCATCCGTTTACCTAAAAATGCCTCACATTTATTCTTCTTTATGGCAGAGTAGTAATCGTAAATTTAAAGAAAAACTTGGTTCAAAACTGGGTACCGTAAATAAAGAGACATTTGTCAGGTGAAGAAGTAAAGAAAGCCAATGAATACAAAAAAATTGCTCATCTCTGGCTACTCAGAGAATAAAAACTAAGACCACACTGAGATTCCACTCACTGAGAATAGCTATCATCCAGACATCAACCAATAGCAAATGCTGGCAAGGCCGCGGGGAAAAAGGAATCCTTCTCTACTGTTGGCGGGAGTGTAACACAGTGGAAATTAGTGTGGAGATTCCTCAGAAAAACTAAAACTAGAGGTTTCATTTGGCTTGGCCGTTTCTCTTCTCATTATCTTCCAAAGAAGAATTAAGATCATCACACTACAGTAAACATGCATATCCATATTTATAGCAACATATTTTTATAAATTATAATCTGTTCTTGAGGCACCCTTCTATATTCTACTAATTATATGCTGGGAAAATATTTCCATTCCAATAAACCCTTGTACACTAATAAAGACATATGAGGAAAATTCAGCAAAATCTGGTGCAGTGAGGCTTGAAAGTATTAACACATTATGATTAATATTTAAAAAAACTATTCTATCTAACATTACTAAAGATATAATAGTACTCTTCAATTTTGGAGCCCTAGCCTCTATTGCAATATCTTAAAGTCATTTCTAAACTGTTATTAAAATATATTTTTATTATATACATTAAATTCTCTAGTTTACTAGCGACCCAAGGAAGGCAATTATTTTGCTTGAAATTTGACTGGCAGAACTCTGAACATAATCACCATCTGTATGCTATTTAATTTATAATCATTTTTGAGTTTTTCCACTTGTAATAACAGTAATTATTAATAATTCATATTTCATAAAAAGGAAAGGAAAGAACTAGAAAGTAAATTTGGCTTGGTTACACAATGTCAGTGTTCAAGAGAACCATCATTTAGTCACTACTGTGTCTAAAGCCCTGTGGTGTGATGGCGGGGCTGAAAGTGATACAGGGGTTATCACTGTTCTGAACAAAAAATTCAAATAAGAATAACTATAATCAACACAGAATAAGAAAAATGCATACTATAGACACACATAAACATGAATTCATAAAATTTCTTACTGTTCAATTGTTGAAGAAATTGTAGAGATGTTAAACCAAAGTACCAAGTAAGAACTGAATTTGGCAATTAATTCAATATTATAAGACATATGGCTTTTTCTTATGGAAAGGAACTAAAAATAAGACATGCTGATATTAATAGAACGCCTTCAGGCAAATATAAATGCAGTATCTCAGAGAATGTAGAAAAGAAATTGCATAAGAGACATAATGTAAAACATAAATTAAGATGATATAATAGAGCACATGGTGTATGCTGTTTCTCAGTCTTACTCTTCAACATCACATGAATAGATGTAGATCTAACGTTTAAAATTAATGCTATAAATTGAATCTTAGGATATAAATATCTTCCCTGCAAGGATTGGGGAAGTTCTTTCTTTTCATACAGAGGAGGAAAAAAATGAGAAGGAGCAAGAATTAATAGAAACAAAAGCTACTGCTTATCTAAAATGATAATTTATTAAAAAGTTTGAAGGCTTCTTAAACAATATTAAAAGTTAAAAAGATGCAGCAGAAACTATAGCATTTCAGGAGTTAATGATGTTTGTTCTTATTGCAAAATATAGAATATCTAATTTAAATGTAACATAAGCATAATATTAAACCAACATTGAATGATTTTAGCAATAAATGTTAATGAGATTTGAGCTAGGTGTCAGAATGCTGAGTTTAATGTCATGTAGAGAATTTTTACTTTTTAAACAAGTAGTTAGTAGGTAATTAAGGAATAACTAGGGAAAAGAAATTGAGAGTATATGAGTATGTATATTTTAGTATTTGTATAAAAATATTTAAATAATTAAACAATGATTCCACAGAAATTTACTTTTAAAGTCAGTAGTTTAATAAATGTTAATAGAGCAAATTCTACCTCAAAATTTTCATTTATGAAATATACAGAATCCTGTTCCAGATTAAAAAATTCAAAGAAAAATAACTACATCAACATAGAATAAGGCAAATGCATGTCATAGTCATACATAAACAGATTATTTGCGTCAACTTCTTTTGCTTTAGTCTTTATTAATTTAAAAATGTTCAAGCATGCTCAATTTTCAAAATAACTGCAAAGTTGCACCAATATATATATAACATCAATTCTATTCCATCAATGTAACAATGTGTATATTTTCAAATTTGAATAGCATTATAAATTTTTGTTGAAGAAATAAAGGTTTTTCTAGACACTATTTTTTCCATTCTCCTTGATATTCTTCTATTAAAGCAAATTCTTTTGGATGCTTCTGTCAGTTACTATATATAATTATGTGCTGGTTCTTTAGGGGTATCAAGGTTAGGGGATTTAGCTATTTTACAGTACCACTTTCTCTACTTCCCTTCTTCCATTTTGCTAATATAATAATATTAAGTTGATATAAATATATTATATACATATTTATAGAATTACTACCAAAACTGAATATTTCTCCCAATTATCATTGGTTATTCTTTATGTTTTCCTGAAAGTATTATCTATAAACAGACTAAAAATCAGACGAATAAATAAAAAAAAAACTATAAAATACATATGACTATTGTACTAAGTCAAGGTACACTTTTACATACATTGTCATGGATTATCTTTTCCAAGATAAATCTTTACTCATTCGTCTATTGATGAACATATAGGTTGTTTCCAAGAATTAGCTATTATGAATTGTGCTGTTATAAACATGGGTACACACACACCACAGTGATGTGATACCATTATCTCTTTTGGGAAGATATCTACAAGGTAAATAGGTACATCAAATGAAATTTCTATTTTTAGTTTTTAAGGAATCTCCATACTGAGTTCCACAATGTTTGCATCAGTTTACACTCCTACCAACAACAAAGAAGTGTTCCTCTGTCTCCCCAGCCACACCACTGTTTGTTAACAGTTAATTCCTTGATGGCAGACATTCCTTTTTGAGTCAGATGGAATCTCAGTATTGTCTTAATTTGCATTTTTCAAATGGCCAATAATGTTGAACACTTTTTTTTATTAAATTTGTAAGAGAATAAAACAAAAGGGGGCAGTACAGAGCAGATCAGAACAGGACAACATAGGCAACACAGTACTTTACATTAAGACAACTGGACATCAACAGTAGCTAACACCATATCACTTACTCTGCTATAGTTGAGCATAGTTTCAAATACAATAATATCAAACATAACACAATAGTATAAAGCCATGCATAGAGTGAAAGAATTGCAGGGCTTTCTGAACTGAATAACAGAAAATGATCAATGGGTAATATAATATCTCATTTTTGATAAAAAAAAATTTTGTTTGAACTATCATACATATTCAAATTCCAATAAGACACAATGTGATAGAACCAATGGTAGTAGAATAAAAAAAGCATGGTAGGACTTCTAAGAAGGATGATATTAAATCAGCAATAGATGTCATAATGTTTTCTTCAAAACAGCTATTAATATCATCATGTATGATATTATGATATAGTCAAACAAAACAGGATAAAACCATTCCAACTGATGATTGAAAACTTTGAAAGACTTCAAAGCTATGAGATGGGGACTCATGCTTACAATAAAGTCTTATATACTCTTATCAAATATCATACTAGGGAGACTATATGGTATTTACCCATGTGAGTTTGGTTTATTTCACTTAAGAGAATGGTCTCAAGTCGTGTCCATTTATTTATAAATATCTCAATGTGATCATTCTTTATAGCTGAGTGGTACTCCATTGTATAAAAATGCCACAACTTTTTTATCCATTCCTCAGTTGATGGGCACTTAGGTTGCTTCCAAGATCTGGCTATTACAAACTGTGCTGCTATAAACATGGGTGCACATATATCACTGTGGTATGATGTTTTCAGTTCTTCTGGGAATATGCCTAGAAGCAGAATAGCTGGGTCAAATGGGACTTCCAAACCCAGCTTTTTGAGGAATCTCCACACTGACCTCCACAGTGGTTGCAACAGTCGACACTCCCACCAACAGTGTAGAAGAGTTCCTTTTTCCCCACATACTCTCCAACACTTGTTGTTGGTAGTGTTTTCTATCTTGGCCATTCTTTCTGGAGTGAGATGGAATCTCAGTGTGGTTTTAATTTGCATTTCTCTCATGACTAACGATGATGAACATTTTTTCATGTATTTATTTGCCATTCGTATTTCTTCATCTGAGAACTGTGTATTCATTTCAGATGCCCATTTTTGGATTGGGTC
>PVJX010048948.1:0-11276 GCA_004027295.1 Dolichotis patagonum
TGCCTCCCTATATAGAGCATCTCAATGGATCCTGTCTCCTGATCTACTCTGCCTGTGTTTCTCTCTGTTAGTATTTTGAGGCCCTCCATACTAGAGATTATAGCCAATCTTCTCTGCCTCATTTCTGCTATTCTATTTTTCTGCCACTGATAGTCTATTTTTCTCTTCCACTCCACTGTCTGCCTCATTCACTGAGGCCTCTCTGCCACTGTTCCTGAAATGCTCATATTCTTGTTCTCTCTCTCTAAAATGTCAATCAGTATTTTTTGTAGGGTTGAACTGGTGGTCACAAATTCTCCTAGTTCCTCTTTGTCATGGAAGCATCTTGTTTCTCCGTTAATTTCTAGAGAGAGTTTTGCAGGATACATCAATCTGGCCTGAAGATTGTTCTCCTTCAGTGCTTGAATTACTTTACTCCAAGCTCTTCTTGACCTGATGATGTGTGTCGAGAAGTCTGCCATGATTTTAATGGGTTTTCCTTTATAGGTGATCTGTTTCTTTTCTCTGATGGCTTTTATTATTTCGTTCTTATATTGAATTTCTGGGATCTTGATTATTATGTGTCTGGGTGTAGCTCTGTTTGGGTTGTAGGTGGCTGGAGTTCTGTATGCTTCATACCTCTGCATATCATTTCTTTTTTCTATGCTTGGGAAATTTTCCTTAATAATATCTGTGAATAGCCTTTGTAGTTCCTCTGTTTTGATTCCTGCTTCTTCATCCACGTACTTTATTCTTAAGTTATAGATCCTCTTGTCATCTTCCAGTCTTTGTATCTTTACTGCCTGCTCCCTTGTTATTTTTAAGAGATCTTCCCTTTCATGACCCCACATTGCAAGCTTGTGTTCAATTTTTGATAATCTATCTTTGGTTTCTTTCAAGCAGTTTTGCCAGTTTTCTATTGAATCTAGTTTCCTGATAATCTCTTTGAATCTGCTTTATGAAATCTAGTTTTTTTTCTGAATTCTTCATTAAATTTTTCTCTCCTTTTGTGTTCCTCCATTCTTCTGTCTGTGTCTTCTTGAGAGGTGCCCAGCCCTTCTTTTATTAATCTACTTATCTCTTGTTTAATTTGAATTAATATTTTAGTTTTGGTCCCGCTTACAAGGTCCTGAAGATATCTCTTTATGTCTGCTAAGGCTGTGTTTGATGTTCCATTTTTGCTGCCCTCAATCTCTTCTGTATTTACCTCTCCTGAATCAATGTTCTCAGGGTTGGGGGCTGGGGTTTTTTTCTTATTTCTCCCTTTTGTCATGTTTTTGGTTCCTTCCATACAAGTGTACAGTGTAATTCCCAGACCCTTTCCTTGTTGGTTAAGGCTCCTCTAGAGTGCGCAGGCTAGGAGCTTTTGCCCTCTTCAATAGTTCATCAGAGATTAGAGTTCAGGCACAGGCAGTGTGCGCTGGCTCCTCCCCTCCAGGCCAGTCAACCTTTGCAGGCCTTCACTGCGTCAGTGTGCACCAATCTCAGGGAATTATTTTGTAGCAACTCACTGGGTCCTCGCCAAGGGCTCAGCCTAGGCCAAACAGATTCCACCCATCCTCTCAGCAAGGGGAGCAACCAACTGAAGCCACTTCCTTATGGAGTTAGGGCTCTCCTGCCCAAATCCAACATGTCGTCCAGTCGGTTTCCCCTTTCCCGTGGGAGGGTCTTATTCCCATCACTCACCGTGTGTTGATGCCAGTCCCCGAGAACTGCTGGGCTCCCCGACCTCCGACTTCAGCATGGCTGCGGTGTGAATTCACGGTGCCTCTAGGTGGGCCGCATGCAGGGCCAGTCTGGGCGAGCCACATGCCGGGCTGTTTAGCTCCGCGCTCCAGCGGCTCAAGCCAGTCGCTTCGGCGCGGATCACTTGTTCAGGTTGGGCAGGAATTTAGGTGGCTCAAGAAGGGGACTGTGCTCGCTGATCTCAGCTTCACTGATAGTAGCCCCAGGACCTCATATTCGAGCGGTTTTTTGCACTTTAGTTTCTTCGTGGGTTGTGAGAATCCATCTCTCTCTGTTTGGGTCTCTCCAGGGTGTTTTATTCTGGCATTTGAGCTGTCTCTCTCAGAGAAGGTCCCTCTCCTGCTTCCTACTGGTCTGCCATCTTTTTTTCCTCCCTGCATTGTGCATTTGTGATTGGTTCATTGTCTACCGCTTGGATTGGTGGTGTCAGTGCTACACCCTCCTAGTGGGTGGAGCCAGGATATGATGTAATGGCAGGAAGAAGGTGTGTCTCTCTCTCTTGCTGGTTTCCACCTTGCTGTTTGCAGCT
Source organism: Dolichotis patagonum (assembly GCA_004027295.1). Taxonomy (NCBI): domain Eukaryota; kingdom Metazoa; phylum Chordata; class Mammalia; order Rodentia; family Caviidae; genus Dolichotis; species Dolichotis patagonum. The sequence continues at coordinate 2,255 of PVJX010048948.1, forward strand.
GCCATGAACTGTGGCCCCACCATGCCACTGTGCCTTGGAGCCAACTGTGTAGGGACTAAAACCTCCAAAATCTGTAAGAAATAAACCTTTCGTTTCCCAACTTTGGGCATCAGGTATTTTGTCTCAGCGAAAAGTAACTAAGACAGTTACTCAGTGAAAAGTAACTAAGACAACCCCCTTCAGCCTGAAGAAACCAGATTGGTCATCTCTCACTACTCCCTCATGACAGTTTGGGTTACTTCTTCAGAGGGAAAATTGTCACAGGCAGTTGAGTTAGATAGCAATATTTTAGGCAGTCAGACAGGGCTAGGCCCTCAAAGGTGCAAGTGCAGAAGACCAGATACCTTACAACTGTGGAGAGACAGACACCTCCCACTGCAGGTCAGACCTTGAGACAAAAGATCAAACAAATACACCCACATCCTAAGGATTGATATTTTAAGTAGGTCTCTATCACCCTGAGGAAGCCAGGAGTCACCATTTCAACCCTCTATGGGAAGAGTCATTGTTCTGTATTTGCCAGCTTGCTACTAGACTGGCTTCCCCATTTGTCCCTGCTTTAAACAATTTTACCTGAGCAATTAATCTTATTGGTTGATCATAGTTCTGTCCCACCTCATGCCCACCTAGCAAGTTCCTATGCTTCCCCTAACTTAGAGCTGCCTAACCTTGTGGATTTGCTCTACAAAAGTCCCTAGAAAAGACAGAGTCCTCAGCAACCCACTTGGGAGGCCCCTTCCCTTTGACAGAACCTTCCATTCTCTCAATAAATATATTCTGCTTTTAAAAAAAAAGAACCACTGGAACATCAGCAATAGCAAGTTTGGGCCATTTCCATTCCTTCCCCTTTCTCATTTCAATCTCTATTCTTGCTGACTCCAAGCATATATGACCAGCTTAGATGGGTGTTTTCCACAGAGTACTTGCTGCGTGGCTAATCTAACCTTTCAATCCATACTAGTTCAATAAAAACTTACCAAGTAATTCTGTGATGAGTACACTCACTTGCTTGGGGTCTTCAATGTGATTGATGAACATGGAAACATTACCTCATCCAATCATTATATGTAGTCCAAGCCAGAGGTTGCCATACTTTCTAAATATCTATAACAACAATGTAAGAAATTACATCATACTGGTGCTAGAGCCTAGGTCCTCCAGAAAATTCTCCTATAAGAATAAAATAAAATACTTGAATTTGGGCAATGTGTGCTAAGATTTATTAGGAGAAATGAATTGCTTTTAAAGGGGCAAACTGGATGTTCAATTAAGCCAAACAAACATTATTGATTCACTGATTTATTTTTAATATCTGCAAACCCTTTTAGAACTTTGAATATTCACCACCAGGGAATTCAAAAGTCAGGCAAATAGAGTTGCTGATTTGCAAAATGTAGTTCTTAAACATAGTGTCTGTCCAGTTGACTTAATGTAAAGTACTGTGTTGCCTATGTTGTCCTGTTCTGATCTGCTCTGTACTGCCCCCTTTTGTTTTATTCTTTCAAAAAAAAAACATAGTGTCTGTACTAAGACAGGAATATGAAACCGTTGCTAAAAGTACAATTTTGGAGTCAGACACCTAGGTTAAAGGTCTAGCCTCCTAGTTTTGTGACACTGAGAAAATGGTGTTTTTTGAGACAAGGATTTGTTATATAGTCTAGGCTAGCCTTGAATTCAGTATGTAGTCTATGCTGCCCTCAATCTCGCAGACATCCTTCTGCCTCGACCTCCCATGTGCTGGGAATACTGACGTATGCCACCATACCTGGCTGAACAAACTATTTAATTTCTCTCTAAGATTCAGTTTCCTCCTTCTGTTCTTTCTAATGGGAGTCAAACTTACTTAAGTTTTGGTGTATCTGTATAGTCAGCTCCCTCTGCCTTAAATACTATTCACTTCTTTTAACTGTAACTGCTACTTATCCTTTAGGTCTCAAATTAACATTTCATCTCCCTAGAAGCCCCAATTTCCCAGCAAGAGTTAGATATTGCTCTTCTGTGTCTCTTTTTCAAGTGTCCTAAAAATATCTTCAGTCATAATTAATTGTGTTAATTGGTGGTTTATAAAATTTTGTTTCTTCCATAGCTTAGGAACCATCAAAGTAGAGCCCACAGACCGAATATAACTTAGGACTTTTTTCATAGCTCACAAAGTAAGAACAATTATTACATTTTTAAAGAGTTACTGAAAAGGGAAGTAAATGCAACAGAGTTCATATGTGTGCTACAAAGTCTAAAATATTTACTATTTGGGTATTTAGGGATGGAGGAGCTTACTCCTGCTGTAGACTACAAGCAATTTAAGAGCAAGGATTCTTTTTCATTTCACTGTATGTCCTATTGCTAGCACAATGCCTGGTTCATAACGTACACTCTGGTGCTTACTGAAAGAATGAATTAGTGAGTGCAGCTGATATTTTTTCAAGACTCCCAATGTCTCAATAAAATGTACACCACTGGGATAGATTTTCTTTAATCCTACAGTATAACGTGGGCAGATTACATAATTTTTTTGCTTATATCTTTAAGAATAAACAGCTCGTTCTAAGTGACAAATTGAACTTAATTCGGTAATCAGTATGTATACAATCTAAGATATTAATCAAGTTCTTCAGTCTTTACTCAAAGAAAGGGCCTCCTTCCCTTCCCAGTCCTAAAACTGTGGCTAACTGCCTTTAGAGAAGAAGGAGGGAGATGTTTTCTTCTTTCCTTCTCACTTTGTAGCTCCTATCTGTACCCTCAAAAGGATAGAAGCAGGAACATAGAAAAGAGGGAAAGGAATTAGTCATTTTTTTCCCTTTGTGACTTCCCACTGTTCAGCTCTCTGGCTTCCTCAGAATAAAGTGCAGCTTTACTACTCTGCCTTTTTACTGTGCAGAGTAAATGGTAAGATCTAGGGAAATATCCCCTCAAGGGAAATATCCCCTCACTAGGCTTGATGTATAGTAGTATCCCCCAAACCTATCACTTCTATGGAAGATGGAGTAGCATCTTAGCTTGACAAAATCTCTCTGCAAAGAAATGTTTTCACAAATTTCTATTCCTACTTCCATCTATCATCAGATGCTTTTTTGTTTCTTGAAACTGAGATAAGATAAAAGAAATAAAAATAAATAGGAAGGAGAAAAGAAAGTCAATTAATTTTGTCTCCATCATTATCTAAATCTCTAGATCCCTGCTCAACTGTACATACAGGAATGTTAATCATTTAAGGAGCACCTACAATATAAAGCTCATTAGCCCTAAATTTACCTCGCTGTTATATCCCTTCAAGACTCAGGAAACTGAGGGCTGGGGATATCGCTCAGCAGAACAATGTCTGTCTGGCAAGCATGAGGTTGTGAGTTTGATTCCTGGTATCAAAAAATAAACCAATAAATTTTAAAATTAAGAAAATAAAAAGTAAAAGAGGACACAGAATAAGGAATTTTTCAAGACACAATTAAAGGAATTTTTTTCAAGATTTACAGGAACATATAAGAACTACATTTTACAAAGCCCAGTTCCAGACTCCCACTCTGGAGCAATGCCTAGAAGTCTTTAGCCATTGGGCTGGGAATTCGCTCAGCGGCATAAGCGCCTGCCTCGCAAGTGCAAGGTTATGAGTTTAATCCCTGGTACCAAAAAAAGTCTCCAAGCATTGTCCTAAAACTGTAACCACCTTGATTCCAGGAAAAGTAGACCCTCAGAGACCATCCCATGATGAGATCACCCTCCTAAACAAACCAACTTGCCCCTAAACTGTAAGGATTCCTCCAGAGCTGAAACTATGGAAAAAGAACTGAGATGATTGGTCAGATCCTGGCACATCTCAGCCAATCCAAAATATTGGCCTCCTATATTTGTGAGCAGGTCAGTCTGAATCCTCCCATCATAGGGTGCCTCCTGCAGTTACTTAAGTTGGAGTCCATTCCCTATTTTCCCTTACTTTCTAATTCTGCTTAATAAATCTGCCTATGCCACACAATGACATGCCCGGAAACTCTTTTTTTCATGGTATGAGTAAAAAACTACTCATCAAAGATAGCTCAATTGCATAAGTGCCTGCCTGGCAAGTGCAAAGTCATGAGTTTCATCCGTGGTACAAAGAAAACAAACAAACAAACAAAAAAAACTACTCATTGGACTAAATTGGGTCCCCATCACCTCTTGGGGACTTCCTCAGGCTCTGTTTGGTAATGAACCCATTCTAGAGCATTTCCCTTGTAAATTCTGTATATGATGACTTGGTTTTGGAATTTTCAACTGATTATAAGGCATCTACTATGTGTTGTCAGAATTTTAATGTCATGTTCCATAACTCTTAGTTTTTTACACTTAGGTAAGAAAAGGCAAACCTACTCCAGTGAAACTTCCAATTAGATTCAAGCAGCCTCATCCTCTTTTGACATCTAAAAATTTGACACAACATTAGCATTTATTGAGAGTTTATAATGCATGATTTGGAGATAAATTCTCATATAACCCCCCTTTTATAATTTCCTTTGTTTTAAAGATAAGAAAGCTGAGTCTTAGAGAAATTAATTCACTTTCTTAAGGTAATCAAGGAAATATAGATCAAAGCTGAGGCCAGGTCTACATGATTTTAAAGTTCCTTTTCTTTCTGCTGTACCACGATCTCTGAGCTTTTCCACCAAATTATGCAAAATGGCAGAGAACAGCGAATATAAATCTCTGGAAAAGTCTGAGTATACCAAAAAGATCTCATACCAAGGACAAAATTTCTCTGGTCTCCTGTTTGATCATAAAAATACATGCAAAATTTGCATTTCATTCTACAATGTGTCTATTATCATATAATTTATTTAAAATGATCACTTAAATGACCTATGTTCTTCCTGTCCAAACACTGAAGTAAAAATGTACTGGGCTTATCCCATACTTTCATGAATCTTGGGTACACTACTTCAGTTTGAGAAATTCCAGCATACTCCACTGTTTGAGAAACTAGGTACTAGACCATGCTGGTGAGGCACTAAGGATTTCAAGGAGAGCCTCGACTCATTGTAGCTATTGGGATGAGGCAAAGGAAAAGACAAAAGTTACAGTAGCTGTTAAGGGGAATGTGGAAATAAAGGGAAAATATCCAAGCTAAACATATTGATCTAACGCCTAAAAAAGTTTCCCAGTCCTAGAAACATACACATGCATACATTCTATTTGTATAAATGGAGTTATGTAAATACCACCATATCTTGGCATGTTTGGTTTCAATTCTGTAATATCTAGGATAAAAAAATCCTTGAATTGAGCAAGAAACCTGATTCTTTTAAATGACATATGAAGCACTTTTTCCAAAAAGAGGGAGGCTTAGAAATACTAAGGATTCAGGAAGTAGCCTGGAAAGGGTTAAAGTGGAAGGCTTATACAAACTTTGCTTCCTTTCTTATCTCCTCCCTCTCTCTGCCGCTCCACACGACAAGGCAGAGCAGAGCTGAGTCGCTATGTTTCCTGCATACACTAAACTGCCGCCTGCGAATGAGGAACTGCGGATTTAACTAATTCACCCTGCTTCCATTCAAGAAGGCAGACGCACATACATCCAGAGACTTCCCTTTTCCCTTTGGCACTTAAAAGAAAAAGGCATCTGGAACTGCGCTAATTCATAGGTGGCAAGTGGCATTTTAAATACTAATAGAAGATTTTGCTCTACTCTTTCTGGAAAGGGCTGTCTCTTCAGGAAGATGAAAGAGAAAGCATATTTCGCATGAACATAGCTCTGCTTCTCTGGCAAAACAAAGCTTTCAGTCTATTTTTCAGATATTCCAAAGATATTCCTGAACAAGTTGTCTGTTGGTGCAAGCTTTAAAGGTAATACTTAAATGGCTAACTGGAGCCAGCAAAGGTAAGAGAAATCTGGAAATATGATGATGCTATTCATAGTGAAGTGAGTGGTATTATTTTATTTATTGGCAGGTATGACAAGTAGGCACCATCTGTGGCAGATAAAGCAATTCCTACTTGTAGAAAGCTTATTACTTAATAGCTTGCTACTGAAAGTGTATTTTCACAGGCTGCTATGGAGCTCAATACTCTTAACAGCTCAGAACTCCCATAGTTTTCTCTCCCTCACTAGGAAGATACAGACAAACAGAAAGTGTTAACTTTTGGAAGCTGTTAAAATGAATAAGTGTTATTTTCTTTTCTTTTCCAATGATCATTTTCTTAAGCCACTTAAGAGGATTTCATCTGTGGATGCTTACATAGGTAAGCAGAAAAATATAAAATAGCCAGTGGATTGTCTCCAGAACTTTGTCAATAAGAAAGTAAATAAAACTACTAGGAGCACAGTATCATGACAGGGATAAGATACATTTATTTATATATTCCCAGTGCTGAGCTCAGTGTCTGGGGCTTGCCTTGCATTCAGAGAAGGTTTGCTGCATTAATGTCAGTCTGATTTTGTAGGTCTGTGCCGACCTTTGCTACTTTCATTAGAAACAAGTTTCACCCAAGAAATCCCTCTTGGTGTTGAAACATAAAGACTAAAATTTTACATTTCCTTCTCATTCTGAGGAGCAAAATTCATGACCTGGGAGCATATGCTATTTTGCTCCTGTGAGGTTATATATGCTATGTTGCTGTCAAATATTACTGAAGAGTTGGGCATTTCAGTGCTCAATACTAAAAACACAAAAAGATCTCTTTTTTAACCATTTTTATTTACCTAATTAATGACAAAACACAAACAGAAATCCAACAGTGGCTTCACATCACTTGTACGTATTTTGACTTACAGCAGAGGTGAAGAAAGCTGGATAGTCAGGTTCATGTTGGACATTGGCCAATTATTAAAAGAGCAAAGATTATTTCCTCTTTTCCTTTCCTTCAAGTTCTTTTCTCCCTTCTTTCCCAACATTTTCCTGCTTCCCTTCCTTCTCTTATCATTCATTTTCTCCTACCTTTTATCCCTTTCTCACATGTCATTCTCTTTCTCTTTATTCACCTCTCACATTTCTTTCCTTTTCTCCTCTTTCATTTTTCCTTTCTCCATTGCCTTCCTTTCTTTTCCTAATTCTTTACACTTTTCTCCACTTCTCACTGTCTTCTTTATCTCCCTATAACTTTCAACCACTTTTGAGAAGCTAGAAATTGATTTTTGTTTATGAGTGTTATAGAAAGAACTGTAGCATACTAAAATAAGTCTATAAAAGTCTTTCCACAATAATTCAATCCTTCAGAATGAATAGATTTTTGCTTCTTTTGAAATTGTATGGCTGTTTTTCTTTCCTTCTCATGTAGAACTTTTAATGGAGCAAGTGCATTATCTGTGCATTTCATTAATTAGTGATGAAAGAAAGCCATAAAAATCCTGATTGGAAAGTTTTATTAGAAGAAACCATAGCTATAAGAACACAGTATTACAAATTATTCCCCAAGACCTAAATGTTTATTTCAAAGTCTATAATGGATAAACATATTATTAAATCTATAAATTCACCCAAATTAATCAGGCAGGGTGTTTGGTGACCTGCAGACAATAGAGGATTTTAGAAATTAGGTGATTAGGTTTCCAAACCCTCAAAGTAATATTTAAAGAGATTTACAACTATAGCAGATGTCATCGTTGTGTAAGTTTCTCCAAGCATCATAGAATAATAAATAAATATCAGGTGCAAGAAAAATTCAGGGTCCATTGGGTAAAAGATTGGAAATGTACCATCAATTATTATTGAGAGTCATCTATAGGTGCAATTGTACTTTGTAAACTTTGAATTTTAGTTTTATGGCATTCCCTATACATAGTTTTCCTTTAAAAATTTGTAACTGAAACAGCAATTCAAAAGCAATTTTTTCAACAAAGTGGTTACTACTTAATTCTAGATTACAATCTAGGATTTAGTCTCCTTTATACAATGAGAAAGTGAAGAGTAAAAGGGGGGAATGAAAAAGGAAATTCAAGCCCTTCTCCAAGTTCTACTGTCAGTCCTCCGTATCTTAGGATTCTGCATCTGTAGATTTAACCAATCAGAGATTCAGCCAACTAACAATATGTGAAATAAATTATGCCTCTACTGAAAATGTACAGGATTTTGTTTCTTGTCATTACCGCCTAACTAATAACCATAGACACAGCATTTATATCACATGAGATGTTATAAATAATGTACCGATGGTTTAAAGTATACTAGAAGATGTGTATAAGTTATATGGAAACGTTATATTGTTTGATAGAAGGGTTTTGAGGGTCCTCAGATTTTGCTATCTGTAGGGGTTTTGGAACCAATTGCTCACAGATACTAAGGGATAACTATACTAACAATCGAATCAAAGATAAGAGATGACTAGTTTTCTTCAAATTGTTAGTGGTAAATGCATTTCTTAAGTCATATCTATGCAATTATTCAATTATTATTGAGAAACTATTGCAAGCACAGCTGTATAAGGATAAGAATATTGAAAGAGATCCTCAAGGAGCTTATAAATTAAGATTTAGGGAAAACACATCAAATAGATATCTATAGTATTAGGCAAATGTAATGCTTCTAGGAAAGTTATAAAATTATAGGTATTAAATTGGAGTGAAATCAAGTTCAGCTTCACGATTTTTTTTTTTTTTGGTACTGGGGATCAAACTCACAACTTCGCGTTTGCCAAGCAGGCACTTACACCGCTGAGCTAAACCCCCGGCCCATCATGAATCTTAAAGAATGGTAGCATTTCCTATGCAGAGACATGTAAAGATTGAAGGAGTTTTTCCAGAAAAACATGGAAGCAGTAAATTAAGAATAAGTATTATAGTTTCACTGGAAAGGAAGGTAATGAAAAGAATTAAGATCAGCCTGGTCATTGACAGTCTTGCAGGTTAAACTAAGAAGAATGGAGTAAATACCAAAGGCAATAAAGAACCTCAAATGCAATATATGAGATTCCAAAACTTTATTCCTTTTTCATTCTACTAGAAAAGTCATAAAAAATTTTATAGTGTTACAATATAGTTTAAAAAGAGGAAGTCAAAAATTACACACAGCCTATCACCTTTAAAAAACAAAGTTCAAATAAAGTTTATATATTGTTTAGT
>PVJX010048949.1:0-11276 GCA_004027295.1 Dolichotis patagonum
AAAACAATGCAGAGCAAGCATGATGGTAAAAAGTGTTCAGCCATCAGGAAGGCAACAAGTGTGTCTACCAGCAATGAGTCAGGTTAGCGTCCTTTCCCTTCACTCTGTCCTGTCCTGCATGTTGTTTTATGTTCTTGTATTTAAAAAATATATGATTCAGAATGATTAATCTTATTTGCATTGAGCCTTTTAGAAAATTGATTCATTTTCCAAAAAAAATAAGTTTACAACTATATTGGGAGGGCTCAGAATGAATCATTCTTATTTATACTGAACCTTATGGTGAAATTTGATTCCATTTTTGACAAACGCTATTCAAATCCAGAATTATGAAATGAATTAGGTTCATGAAGCGAAGCACTGCGATATTCTCAAAGCCACTTATCCCTTTGGTAACTGTATTAGTTAGCATTCTCTATAGGAAGAAAATCAATTTAAAGTACACATATATATAAAATATTTATTAGGTCAATCTTCAGGATAAAAGTAGAAGAGTACCAAGGGCCATCTGCAGACCAGCATAGCCCTCTGTGTGCTGGTGATTCAGAGGATCCAGGAGCAGCCAGAGCCAGAAGCCTGAAAACTCACAGTAGATTCACTTGTGTGAGTCTCTGAAGGCCAAAGAGTCTGCAAGAAAAAGCTCAGGAGTCTGAGCTAGAATGCGGAAGTGGAGATCAAAATCAATGATGAAGACTTGTGTAAAAATAAGAAAACAAAGTAACACTTCCTTCATTCCTTTTGAAATCTGTGCCTCCCAATCCTTATTTATTCTTCCAACCTCACATTATTGGCACATATGTCAATGTTTCACAAACATCACTGCAATTTAATAATCTCCTCAAGTGGTTCTTATTCAAATTGAAATATCACAGTTGATCACAATTCCCTGTCATAAACCTGACAACCAGACACATCTCCTACAAGAATACTTAACCTTTAATACAATTGAAAGTACTTAATTACACTAAACATGGTTTAAACACAATAAGTCTCTCCTATAATAGAAGACACAGTGTTTCTCTGGGTGATCCTTGCTCCTCTAGGGACATTCATCAATGTTATCATTCAGATTTAACAAAGCTTAAGAACCAATGAATATTGTTCTACAAAGATAAAAAAACAGGAAGGAAAAGATGGCAGACCAGTAGGCAGCAGGATATGGAGCCTCTCTGAGAGAAACAGTTCAGATGCCAGAATAGAAGATCCTGGAGAGACCAGACAGAGGGAGATGGATTCTCTCAACCCAGGAAGAAACTGAAGGGAAACAAGCTGCTTGAATATGAAGTTCCAGGGCTACCATTAGAGAAGCTAAGATCCATGAACATGGTGCTCTCACCAAGCTGCATGAATTTGTGCCCAAGATTGGCTTGAGCATCTGAACCTGAACACACATTGATGCCACTGGCTTCAGTGGCCCCACACATAAAGCTGAGCTGCCCCACACACGACTTGCCTAGAGGTGCCATGGACTCCCACTGCAGCCACACTGAAGTCAGAGGTTGGGAGCCCAATGGAGAACAGAGCCAGAAAGGGACCAGCATTAAACCATGGTGAGTGCTGGGAATAAGACCCTCCCATAGGAAAGGGGAGATCAATTGGATGACATGTTGGAGTTGGGCAGGATGGAACAAACTGGGAATGGCAGTGACTTCAGTTGGTTGCTCCCCTCCCAGAGCAGATTGGTGGGATCTGCTTGACTTGGGTTACACCCCTGGCCACACCAAATAAGTTATCCCAAACTGATTCCCTATTGGCAGCACACAGTGATGGGGTGAAGGCCCATGACAGTTGGCTTGTCTTGAGGGCAGGGGCCAGCATACACTGCCCCTACCTGCACCTCAGTGACCAACAATAAACTGGAGAGGACAGAAATCATTAGCCTGATTGTGCTCCAGAAGAACCATAACCAACAAGGAAAGGGGCTGGAACTACACTACACACTTATATGGAAGGAATCAAAAACACCATGAGAGAAAGAAATAAGAAAAAGCCCCCAGCCCCCAGCCCTGAGAATATTGATGCAGGGGAGGTAAATGCAAAAGAGATTGAGGGCAACAAACAAGCAACATGAAACACAGCATCAGTGGACATAAAGAGATATCTTTGAGACCTCGTAAACAAGCTCAAAACTGGAATATTAATTCAAGTTAAGCAAGTTATAAATTGGTTAATAAAAGAAATGTTAAACACCTCTCAAGAAGACACAGATGGAAGAATGGGAACACAAAAGAAGGAGAAAAATGTGCAATGAAGAATATAAAGAAAACCTAGAATACATGAAGCAGATTCAAAGAGATTACCAGCAAACTAAAAACTCCATTGAAAGCTGGCAAAACTGCTTGAAAGAAACTAAGGACAGACTATTAAAACTTGAAGACAGGCTTGCAATGTGTGATCATGAAAGGAAAGATTTCTTAAAAATAACAAGGAAACGGAGTAAAAATACAAAGGCTAGAAGATGACAAGAGGATCTATAACCTAAGAATAAAACATGTAAATGAAGAAACGGAAGTCAAAACAAAGGAACTGCAAAGGCTATTCACAGAAATTGTTAAGGAAAACTTGCCAAACATAGAAAAAGGAAATGATATGCAGATGTATGAAGCATACAGAACTCCAGCCACCTACAACCAAAACAGAGCTATACCCAGACATATAATAATAAAGATCGCAGAAATTCAATATAAGAACAGAATACTAAAAACCATCAGAGAAAAGAAACAGATAACCTATAAAGGAAAACCCATTAAAATCATGGCAGACGTCTCAACACAGACATGAAATCAAGAAGACCTTGGAGTGAAGTAATTTAAGCCCCAAAAGAAAATAACCTCCAGCCCGGATTGATGTATCCTGCAAAACTGTCTCTAGAAATTAATAGAGAAATAAGATGCTTCCATGACAAAGAGGAACTCGGGGAATTTATGACCACCAAACCAACCCTACAAAAAATACTGAAGGACATTCTAGAGAGAGACAAAAACAATACAAAGATTTCAGGAAGAGTGGCAGAGAGGCCACAGTGAATGGGGCAGACAGTGGAATGAATGAGAAAAATAGACAGCCAATGGCAGGAAAATAGAATAGCAGAAATGAGGCAGGGAAGATTGGCTGTAATCTTTAACATAGATGGCCTTGATATACTGACAAAAAGAAACACAGGCAGAGTAGATCTGGAGATAGGGTCCAATGAGATGCTTTGTATTGGAAACATAATTAATTTGAAAGACAGTTTATGGACAGAGAGTCAAATATGAGAAAACAATGCTCTATGTGACAGGGAACCAGAGAGAAATAGGGGCAACTCGACCAGCACCTGCAGATAGATTGAAAAAAGTTGATAGTTTTGTGCAGTAGAGAACCAGTCAGCTATAAGGAAGGAAAACATTGAGGCTTTTATAGGTAAAGGAATATAACTTGAGATCAAGCCCAGGAGTCAGAAAGTTCAGAACCAGTTAGGATAAATAGCAGGTTGCTCCCCACAATCTAAAAACTGAGGGAGTTAGTGGGACCCAAAATGTGCAGTGCACCCTGTGGGGGTGAAAGGGGAGGAATTGTCTAAAAAAGGAAGGCAGAGGATATTGTTAATATGGTAACAAGTTTTAAAAATCTACATTATTCTCACCACTCTGTTTAGATGGATTATATTCTGTTCCAGTTTGTCTGCTTACACTAGATTTGAGGGCATGGACAGCAATCCCAAAAATAGCAGGACATATTATGGTAATCATCCTTAATTTCCTATTAACTTAATCTGAAACCCTGTATAACTTACACTGTCTTATTATGACTGATATTATTTGAATCTGGTTTGTTAGATTGCTGTTTTGTATTGACTGATTTTATTCAAATCCTTTATGATTGATAGTATCAAGTGTAAGAGTATAGGCAACTATACTTAAAATGACAAGATTCACTAGGATACCCACTCTGGTTTGATTGTTACCTGCTTTTGAAATCTTATAATGTCTCCAATGTTTTGTTTTTATTAATGTTGTTATATACTGCTGAGACATCATAGTAACCATTGTAGATCACCTTGTATTGTGGTTTTATATGACTTTTTTGCTTCATGTTTTTCTAGGAATTGTTTTGTTTTCCCTTGCATTGTTTTTTCCCTCTAGTACAAAAAGGATAGATATACACATAGAGACTCATGCATATGTAGAACTTATAAACAGTTTATGAGAACCAATTATATAATGCATGATGAAATGAACAACTATTTTGAAGAAAAAGAGACACTACAGTACCCAGTGCTGATTCCGTAGCATCATGATGTGAAATTCAGCAATACTGTTATTCTTTGTTCAGAATGATTTTAGCCTGTTTTGTTTTGTTAAGTTCAACACACATGAAGGTATGGACAGCCGTTTTGAAGAGAATGAGAGAAACTATGACAGACATTCTTGGCTTCTCCATTATCTGGTCTTGAAGACCTAAAATGCCTTCCTTATCCTGTTCAGATCAGTTCCATACTATGTTTTTTTGTGTGAATTCCCTGTATGTGAAAATATGGACAACTATTTTGAAGAAAACAAGAGTCAATATGATAGATAGTGAAGATCTCTGATTGTCTTGTTTTGAAATTCATGTCTCTTACATTGCTTTCTTGTGTTCCATTCTGTTCTGTTTTGTTGTGTTTAATTTTACCCTTTTTAAAATAAAAAAAGATTAAAAAAACATTGGCACCCATTTAATAGATGGGTTAATATGCACAAATACATAAAATAGGAGATATACTCATGACCATTATAATCCACACTTCTGTAACTGGCTGGTGTTTCTCGCTTGTATTGATAACTAACATCTAGCATCAATACTGTATTTCTTTGATTTCCAGAAAACAACTCAAAAGATCTTGGTTCTTGATCAGGTGGGGTGACACTGTCATTCATCAAAGTTCTGGGTCTTTTGTCATCCACACTGCACTGAGTGTCACAGTTTCTCATTGCTATGGTTTATATCTTCAGTGAACCCCAGAAGCCACACATGCTCAGTGGTGGGGTGTTTAGATGGTGGTGGGACCATGGCAGTGCTACACCAGACTTGTCAGGAAATGAAGCCTGGTTGCTAATGGGTCACTGGAAGTGACACCATGAAGCATGCATCACCCTTACCACCTTCCCCTTTACCCCCCTCTCTTTGTCTCTCTCTCTCTCTCTCTGCTTCTAGTAGCTATGATTTGGGCTATTATTTACTCCACCATTCCCTCTACCATGCCATTTCTTCTTAAGTAGTTGGTAATTTGTGTGTTGAGTTTGGTGTTTCAGTGATGAGAAAGTAGCTGAGATACTCACTGACCTGAATAACTGGCATAGTAATATCAGACACCCTGAGGAACCTCCTGCATTCCAAACATACTCTTCCTTACATCCAATGTGGTAGACTAATCTGACTTCTCCTTCATAGTCTGATCAACCCTTCCTCCGAACAATATAATTCCTTTAAAGTCTTGTTATTCATGTGCAGTGTACACATAATAATCAGAGTCTTTGATTCCGGTTGAAATCACTGTTGTGTCCCATCATACATTCATTGCCCTTCAGGAACTAAGAATTCTAGGTTCACTGAGCATCAGACTGTAAGAACAGGAAGCAAGATTTTTGCTAGTTCATCACTAGGAGTAATGGAGAATGATGCAATGCCTTCTTCTACCTCTTGATTATTTAAACAGTGAATCCTGGCTGTAGGAGAAATGGTATCATATGTTGTACACTTATTCAAAGTATGTACAGCCCTCAGGAGAAATTTTCCCCATTACTGCAATGCTTTTCTAACTCCCTGTCACTCTCATTGTATCTTAAAAAGTCACTAGACCTTTATATACATCGAGTTTTGACTCCATGATAAGGAAGAAGATTAGAGCATTGCATTTCAGAAGCATGAGTCCATTGCTGCACCTACTTGGATGTGAATGCTGTTCTGAGTTGGAAGCAGTGTTGTGTAATACCATGATGGTGAGTGAGTCATTTTGAAAGTCCATAGATGAGCATGTGGGCAAGTTATACCTGGCTTCAATAACATGGCAACCACTTAAGGCCGACCTGCTGCTGACCACCTTATATACCAGCAGCAGAGACCAATTCTGAGATCCAAATATGGCCCAGTTGCTGAAGAATATCATTCTGTAACCTACTGGTGCTTTAGTTATGTTGGACAATTCATTCATAGAGTGAGAAGAGCTTCATTGTGACTGGAGTAGACACTTAATTTCAGGATGGATTTGCCTACCTTGCCCATTTTTGCTGAACACTCACAAATATAAAATGGCAAGTAGCAGGATAGGTGAAATGTACATTTGCATACCTAATTGACTGAGGTATGTCTCACTGAACTCCTGGACACAGTCAATGAAATTTCATTTAACTTGGAGCAAATCATAACAGAAAATTTTTTTTTTTGTTTAAGTAATCCTATCCTGGCCAACAATACAGAAACATACTCTAAAGGACAAGTTTTGAATTTATTTATAGCTTTTCGTTAATTCTCTTTCCTAATAGTTAGCTGGTAACTTCTTCTAAAATGACCAGAAAGAAAGCATCTGCAAGCAAAGGGAGGGAACTGAACATATAGTAAGTGGGAAACTGGCCCAGAAACCAGTGTGATCTGGCTATAGATGGAGGGATTGTAAGAGGAAATACTTTGTGACATATTAAAGAGGGCAGAAGAGTGAAAAAGACTAGGATGCCAAAATCCACACAGAACCCTCTTATACATCAAACCTTCACTTATGAATGAAGGGGGGAAGACTGAACTCAGACTGCAAGATATGTAGATCTATGAGGATGCTTTAATTTTGTGCTTTACAACTGTGTATATCTCTAATTATTTTCTCTTATTTCCATTGTTTATTTTTTCCTTATCTTCTCATTCACCTCATTCTTCTAATACATACACACATATTAGATATATAATAGATATATAATACATTGTATACATATATTTGGGAGGTGTCAGTATATGTGCAAAGAGAGGAAAAATAACTCATTCTTTAACCTAAATAATACCTTTGTTGCCATGTCTATGTAACTCACATGAAACTTGTTGACAAGCCTGTTATCTAAGACCTTCTCAAGGCTTCCCTCAGTCTCCAATTACACATCATTCTCTCTGTCCCTTCTGATCCCACAAATGTACTTTAAAATTCCCCTCCACCAGACATCTACTCAAGATGTGAAAATAATACAAACAATGATCAACCTATCTCTTTCTTCAATTATCATTTGTTTCTCCTTTTCTTCCTTCTAATTTATCCTTTTATTTTTTTCTTCTTTTTCCTCCACTCCCTCCCCAAATCCCATTCTACCTGCAAGATATAGTATAGGTTACAATATACCTGGTAGGTCATTGAGAAAAGGGAAACATTATTAAAATGAATTTTAAAGTTCACCAGTGATATATAATAGAATCTGTTGATATTATATCATCGGTAGGGATTTTCTCCCTAAAAACAGAGGCTGTCTATTCCTGAGAAACAGAGGCTGTCTATTGAGTAGATTTACAATATATGCAAACATCAAAAAATCAAACAAAGCAAAGTTGATAATAATGGGAAAAAGACAGTACCTAATAAGTTCTCCGTATTAGCAACAGAATGAATATCTCCACTCCAACTGACCACTAACACTCAACACACACACACACACACACACACACACACACACACACACAGGGAGGGAGAGAGAGAGAGAGAGAGAGAGAGAGCGAGAGAGGGAGAGAGGGAGAGAAAGACAAAACAAGGCCAAAAAGCACCCCCCAAAACAACTAATTCCCCAAAAGCTTATCCAATGTTACTGATGGGGATAAAATCAAATATCCAAAGTCTGAATTATACAGAATGATAAGAGGAGAAACAAAAAGACAAATAAGGTGTTCAGTAAACCCAACATGATATATTCAAAGGAATAATGGACTTAACTATCAGTGAGTTTAAAGAAAAAAATGAATAAAAAGCGATTAGCTGGGAGTCACCAGTAGATTTTCCACAGGACAGGTAACACAAACAACCTCAGGAGGTGGATTCTATGCCCTGGCTGCAACCACAAGCCCACTCCTAGCCAGCTCTGCATTGTTTCTTCTTAGAACATGGCCACAAAGTAGCCTGACAAATGGCCAACCTGATGTTAGATGTTAACTTAAAAAGAAGTGAAAAATCTGAAGTCTTCTACTTTTCATCTCAGAAACTCACAAAAATAAGAGATACACATAGGAGGGGAAATGCCTCTCACACACTGGATCAAGTAGGTCCTCACACAAAACTGATGCAAGGACAGCCACCCACTAATTCTGAGGCAGTGCTCCATTTTGCTTCCCCATGGCATGGAGCAACAGAGATGAGAACTAACAAGTAAGGACAATACCAAAGAGAGAATGGAGCAAACAGATTCCATGACTGTGGACATTTAGTCCAGCATGCCACGTGGATGCATTCAGAAGGGAAAGGAGTTGGAAAAGTGAATGAAAATATGTTAAGTGCATGTTCCAACTCCTCAGAAGGAATGTAAGCACTATCCATTACAATCATGAAGTAAAAAAGTTGGGAATCAACAGATGGTTGGAGGTGTAGGGTGGGCAGGAAAAGGTGATGAAAAATGGGAATTAAAATGTATTGTGTCCATGTACCAATTCCGCCCAAACTTGTACTAATGAAAAGTTATAAAAATGTAATATACCTAAAAAAATAGAAAATATGATTGACCAGTGTAGCAAGCAATTAAAGTCCATAAAAAAAGTACTGAAAGGAAATCCAGAAAATAAAATCTCTACTGAAAGTATGGGCAGCACATTTAACCAATGAGAAGAAAGAGAGTCAGAACTAGAGTGCCTGGAACATAGGACTCATGCAGGACACCATATATTCAGAGGTAGCTCAAAACCTACAAAAGGTCATGGGGATTGATTCAAGCAACTGATAAATGAGGCAAAGATGACCAAGTTTATGTTAAGAATGAGGGAAAATTCAGAAGATAGCAAAGATAGTATAAAAATTTTGTGTACTGAAACCATGCAGTAGGTTTTCTTCCATGAAAAAGAACACCTTAAGAAATTTGAGGCCATGTATTAGTCAGTGGTTTGTAAGAGAGCAGATTTAATGCAGGACACCTCCCAAAAAGCAGAGCTATAAAGGGACAGGGGAGGGAAGAACAAAGGAGATCACCTAGGTTGGGAAGTGATTCTATTAGGGAATAAGAAAATGGAGCAAGCAGATTAGTAAATAGACTAAGAATAATGGAAGTCAAATATTTTTTGAGATTTTACAAACTTGAAAATGTGAAAATATTCAGAATTAGTGAATTAATGAGAAGTCATGGATTTTATGTGGCTATGTATGGTTTCTATATGCTCATGGGTATATATAAAACCTATTTCTATTCTCTTCAATAGACAAGAAAAGTTACAACATTGGTTAATTTTTCAGTCTTTATTTTTTAGTACATTCGCATTACACACTGATTACTTTCTTTGTGGACAGTCATTGTACATTCCTAACACATCTCAATATTTTTCTCACCCCCTTTCCCTCCCTCCACACCTCTCCCTCCATCTGTTAATCCCCAGTCCATCTGAACAAAATCTATGTCCGTATATCCCATTATCTATGATATATATGTTTATATCATATATATATCATGTGTATATATGTGTACATATGTATAAATATATATTTATATATAATATATGTGCATATTAATAATGGGATATAGGGATATATATATATTATATAGAGACCATATATATGTGTGATATACAGAACATATATATATATATATATGTATATATATATTTGTCATATTGGAGGAACCATATTATTATATTATTTAAAGTTGTATGTCAGATTTATTTTACTTAATATCATGGCTTCAAGGTGCATCTGTTTTCCTATAAATGACTCAAGTTTGTTCTTCGTTACAGAAGAATAGCACTCCATAGTGTACAAATACATTTTTCTTCCATTCACCTTTGATATATACATGTATATCACTTTTTAAAAACATCTTGATGACTAAAGAAAAGGCATTCTATCACTTTACTCCATAGTTAGCCAAATAAATGAGTATATGTGTCTATATACCTGTACTTCTACATGGATAAAAAGGCTCACAACTCTTTAGTAGTAGTATGGAAAACCTACATAATTTATTGTAGATCAACAAAGTACTGTTTTAAAAAGTTTATACACATACCTTATATTTGATAGTATCTCTTTCTCCACTGTTTTGCAACGAAGTAGAAAACCACTCTTCATTTTTTCTCGATAGCAGATGTTATGAAAACTTAACACAGCCCCTTTGGTGTATGACTTCAGGTCACTAGAGGTCATCTCAGGAAGACCACTGGTTTTTCTGTGTGACAGTGGGATACCATATTGCTCATTGCCGGAGGACATCTGGAGCCCTTGTTTTAGAAGGAAAGGTAAGAGTTAGGTGAGACTCTCACTAAACTTGATTGTAAACTATAGGTAGTATATTTAAGTCAACGTGAGTTAAAATATATTGTAACAAGTAAATTCCTGACCAATAAGCATCCCACAGAACTTCTTTAATACCTACAATGATCTGTGAATATATTAAGTCATATAGTCATATCCCTAGGACAAATTGAGAACTAATATTAAAACAATATAAATATTTCTAACAATATATAAAGGATGAAAAAGATCACGATGATTAGACTAATTGGCCTGGTAAACACTCAATAAGTCAGTTTATATTCAGAGAAAGACTGCTTAATCATCATACCTCACTGCACTTTATTTTAATGTGGGAGTTTATGGCTTTGTTAGTATCAAAAGAGATTTAGTGAGTCATCAGAAACAGGAGCAATTTCTCTAAATGTATATATCCTAACTGTACACCTGTGGGTATTACACACATTAAATCAAATAAGATGGGAAATACCAAAATGATTTTCAAAAACACAAACATGTATTTAATTGGAAAACATATAGTGTTCAATTTCTAGAAAGATGCAAAAGTATGATTAAGATGATGAGGACAATAAAGCTTATAAAGATCACAAGATTTTGAAGCAAAATATGAATGTTATTTATAAAAAATTTTAATGTTTAATGAAATAAGTTACAAAAAATCCTGTAATGAGGATTATTCACACTAAACATTAGGTGAACTTAGCTAAGGAAACAGGATTGACTGTAACCTGCAATAAACTAGCTTTCATTTTTAAAAGGCGAAGTTATCCATGCATTACTTTCTGTGTACCTAAGTATGTTTGACCAACAGCTTCAACCAAACCATGCTCATGGGAACAATCAC
>PVJX010048950.1:0-11276 GCA_004027295.1 Dolichotis patagonum
ACCATAATTTTCAGAATTCTACAGCTTAAGGAAAGAGTGAACATTGTTAAAGCTCTTTCCCCAGTTTCAGAAGTTTGAAGTAGACTTTTACAGTGTTCCAAAGTTGGGTTTAGTTTTATATGCTCTAGATTTCTAGTAAGATACTTCAAAAATAAAATAGTATGAGTTAATAATATTAATAACATTAAGCAAACCATTACAATATCTACACCAAAGTGAAAAAACATAATTAATTCCAAAAGGAAAACAGAAAAGCAGTTGTGTTAATTTAGGAAAGAAAATGATAAAAAATGAATGCACAAACACAAGCTCATTGATGAATGCATAGTTTTGAGCCATTTTTTTTACTTGGATGCTATATTTCATTCTACCTTTCATATTTGCTACTGTTTGCTGTTAAATTATTTAATGAATTTTACTTGAGAATAAATCAACTCATAATTAATAGAAAGCAAAAATATGATGTTATGTCAAACTTACTCAAACTTTACACTAGAGAAACAAAGATTTTATATGAATAAAATTATTGCACAAGAGTGTTTGAAACGGTCCTTCATGCACACAAATAATAAGCTCCAGTCAAGAACATTGCTTAATATTGCAGTTAGACAGTACACTTACTGCGTATGCCTTCTGCCTCTCCAAACTTGTACATCCCAACGACTATTTGGTATTGAAGAAGCACTTTTCATGATGAATTCAATATGTTCATTAATCCTCCTTCACTTTCTGAGAAGTAGATACCATTTCTGGAAGTGTTTTTGCAAAGCTCCCAATCCTGTTAGGCATACTGAGAGAGTGACTCACAGAGAATTTGAAGAATATGAGAAAAGTATTACCAAACACTCTGTCTCACTGGGGGCAGAATTCTTTTTTTTTTTTGATACAGTACATACCAAATGGAATGTGAAAACAAAT
The DNA here is from genome assembly GCA_004027295.1 of Dolichotis patagonum. NCBI lineage: Eukaryota > Metazoa > Chordata > Mammalia > Rodentia > Caviidae > Dolichotis > Dolichotis patagonum. Next base: position 919 of record PVJX010048950.1, read on the forward strand.
CTTTTCTGTGGGTGGCCTTATCATTACAACCCAAACAATCCACATATACCCACAAGAAATATGCATTTGAAAACCCCTTTATACAAATAAAATAATATTAAGGGAATTTCTCAAAATATTTGTTTAATTTTTTCCTAATGTTTAATTTCTTTTCAAAATAATCTAATATCTCCATGCTGATGAGCTTTAAAAAAGATGTCTCAAAAGATTTAGCATTATATCATTAAAAAGACACCGTCATCCAAGTGTCAAAGAACAGAGGAATAGGTAAGCAATTTATTTTATCAAATGCAAAGACTCTTCTCCAGTCACCTATCAGAATTACCAATGAGCTCATGTGGCAAAAAAGACAAGAAGTTTGCTCTGTGACATTTGACGGAAACAAGAAAATATACAAGTTGTGTATTTTGTGATTATAACTGAAAAATATGCATGGAATGTTGAATAGGCTAAAACCAAAAAGGAAGAATTGAAAGAAGTCGTGTTCTGTTGTTGGATCTTGCATGTAATTTTTTCTTTAAGAACCTCGTTTATGTATCAGAATCTTTGTATTTATAATCAAAACTGAAGAAAAGTTTACTTAACTCTTGTAGAAAATATTTGACATGTGTCTCAACTCTTCTATTTTTGTTATGATCACAGCTTTTCTACCATTATAAGTTAACCTAAGTTAAGTGACTATCATGTGACTAGATTATAAAACTCTGAAACTTGACTATCAAATGGCTTTTTATTTATTTTTCTGCACCACGATTTTTATTTTATCAGTGACTTACCAAGACTGACTTTTATAAACAATTACAAATATTTAATGCCCCAAGAAATGTCACTATACTTACGAAAATAAGTTTTTGGAAATAACCAATCTTATAATTTTTAAGTATAATGCTGATGTAAATTTCCAAGAAAATATGACATCCTATAATGTGGGTTTTATGCGCATTTGTTACTTAATGACTTTCAAAAGTATCAGTTCAATAATTTATTTAGTGAATGATGTTTACAAAATTCAGTTGTACCCTTAAGTAGAACATGAAATAATATTTTAGATTTCTCTACAAATGTGATTTTGTGAAGAAAAAATCAAGCCAGTGTCTTTATATTTGTTTTAAAAAAGTTTTTCAAAATCAATGAAGAGACTATTTCTCAGTGTTTGCCTTCTACAAGTGGATTAATATGTAATTAAATCCATGTTAGTATCTAGTCAGGGATTTCCATTCTGGCACGTCATTAAAAATGTTTGATTACCTGTGGTCGTTCCCATGGCTTTTGCTGCCTGTTGTTATTTCCATGAATTTGTCATGTTACACGAAAAAAAGATTTTAGAGATGCAATTAAAATTACTATCCAGTTGACTACAAGATAAAGAGATCACTATGGATTTTTCAGTGCAACCCTGGAAGTAGATATCTTTGGCAGCTGCTGGCTCGAAAGAGGCAAAACCCTCTGAAACAACAGAAGGCACTGCATTCTGCCAATATCAATGAGTTCAGAGGTGAATCCCCATGGCACAGATACAATCGCAAGGGACACATTGATTTTAGCCTACTGAGTCTCTGAGAAGCAAATCTTGTCAGCTTTTTTTGAACTTCTAACTTTCAGTAATCTGAGATAATAATGGGTATTGCTTTAAGCCAGCAACTTATGTAAATTATGATGGTGGTAGCCATTAGAGTTGCTAGGATAACTGTCATTTTGGTGTTACACAGGGAACATAGAAAGATGGGAAAAAACTGACAGTTTATTTCTACTTTTCTTTTTCCCATTTCTTATCATCCTTTTGCTTCTCCTTCTTTTCTGAAGGCAGTCAAAGAAAACAGACTTTGGTAGCATATTACAGGAAGCTACCAAAAACAAGTTTTCAAGATAAACACACATATTCCAAATCATGCCAACCAAACCCCCCTATTCTTTTAAGTCTGATTGATGGTAGAGATTCTCTCGGTCAGAATTGCTCAGAGATTCACCTAAAGGTATTTCTAATTTAAAATTGGATACAAAAAGAGACAATGAATCTGAAACAGTAAAATTTCCACCATTGTTATAAACGGAAAAGATATTACGGTGGGTAATTCCCAGTATGCCTTAAATTATTCAAAATATATGGACCAGTAACATCAGCAGTACCTAGAATGATGTTAGAATGTTAGAATCCTAATCCCTACCTCCAAACTATTGTCAGAACTTTCTGCTTTAATGATAACCCTAGCTATTGCATACACAATAAACTTTGAAAAGCGCTGCCTTATATTACATCAAATGGGTGAAAAATTTCTTCACATCTTAAAAGAATACCTCTGCTGAAAATATACTCTCACTGAAGCAAAGAAATGTGCTAAATTGGGGTGTCCTTTATGTGCAACTTTAGAATTATTGTCTGTATATATTGAGCATTTATTTTGTGGGAGAGATTGTTTTATTTATTTTAATTATGGTAATGAAATTTCATCAAAATGCAAACTGCTTAACAGATATTATTGAAATTTACTCTATAAAACTACTATATAAGTGAAAAGTTAACTTTTAAATAATTATAGGACACAAAATGTATTCATATATATATATATGAATTTTTTGTATCTTGCAATCACTTGTAATATAGGTGTACTTGTTTAGGTAAAAAAGATAATTTATAAATAATAGTGTATATATAGAAGTATCACAGATTGTTGATGAAATTTATAAAACATGAACAAAGTAAAAGTTCCATAACCTCATTACCAAATATAATATGAATTTATATACAACTTAATATAAATTTATATATAATTTAATATAATTTTTATATATGCATAATTCTACAGTAATTGTAATATCATAAATCCTGGAAAGTCTATTTTAGTGAAAAACCCAAAAACTACACTTCACCAGAACAAAATTACATTTTAATTAACTGTGAGTTTCGAAGAGGTTTATGTGAATGAAGACAAAGGAATGGAGGAAAAAAAACCAAGCTAGTTCATTTTAATTCAAATTTAATTCAAAATGGGAATATAAAGAAAAATTAGTGAATTTTATCCCAGATTTGATTATAAAGAAACCTAATATAAGGCATCTAAAACTTTACTATGGCACCTAAAACACTGTAAACCTTAAATACATTGTGTGTCATGGTAGTTGTTATTTATGCTACCGGCACACCAATTTCAGTATGTGTGAAAGGGAAATATAAAACTTCCAGATTGCTACTTATTTGGTAGAAAGTAAGAGCAGAACTTGTGTAATATTTTAATCATTTAAGTTGGCAGTTAGATATACTGCTAACTGAATATCAAAAGAATGAGTGATCTGTATTAATGAAAGAATGGTAATACTTTATTTTTAATTATTATTATTGAGTCTTTCATATTATTTTATCTAATTTTTATAATCTTGTCATCTTAATTATTAACATGTTTCCTCAAAAATTTTTCATAATATGATCATGAAGAAAGTGATTTGGACAGAAAGTACTCTCTACTCTTTTAAAATATTTCTTTCTATAACTATTCAGAAAGATTTAATACCATAACATTCACTTAAAGTTTAAGACATTGTATATTATTCAATACTCAATCTAGACAAATTTCTTAGATTTCTTCTCTTTCACTCATGCTATCACTTCAATTACCATTTTCTTTTTAAAACTTTTATTCCTTGCACAGTAATTTACTTTCTTTGTTACTTGTATAAAAAGAGAATCCTGTTTGTGTTTAATTGGTAACATTGTGTATGACCTGTCTTCAGATAAGGCAGAGATGATGTGTTAGATTTTATCTGCACTCATTTATTCCTTTGCTTTGTTTTTTTTTTTTTTTTTTGTACCATGGATTGAACTCACAACCTTAAGCTAGCCAAGAAGGCGCTTATACCACTGAGCTAAATCCCTGGCCCAACACAGTTATTCTTTAGCACTAAAGTATAAATAGCAGAATCCATGTTCAGTTCTCAGGACATCCATGGGTCATCCCTCAGAATCACATGGGACTAACAGTTCTTCCTGAAGAAATTGTCATAAATACAGGTTTGCTACAAATTCTAGGAATTCAGCCCTATTGCTCGTAGCAAAGCAGAACTCTTCAGGCTCCAAAAATAAAATAATTCCTTAGTCTATATTTAGTCTTCTCAAAAATTTTCAGCAGGAGGGGCATCCTTGTTGCCATGTTTCTTTAACCTACATGGGTCTCCTGTTAAGCCGTTCCAAGTAGCTCTTAACGAGCTCATGCTCACTAGACTCCAGAAGTAGGGACGATGGTAACTGGAGTCAAAATGAGAAAAAGCTTTTCGGAAAGGTAAATTTCCCACACAAACCTAACTCCCCTCTTTCTCTCTTTTTATTTTCAAAATAAAAGAGAAGTCCTGCTGAAGTCATGTTTCTGGCAACTTTCTTCCTAATCTGAAATCTGCAATGTCGCAAAATCTGCAATTCTGCATTCAAGCTATTGTGCTTAATTAATTTCCATTTTTTATGTCTTATCACATTTGTAAGAATTAAATTCAGTAGTTTTATCATTTGTATAATTTCATTGTAAAGTATTCTGATTCTTGAAAGTACATAATATTTTACAAAAATCTTTGTCAAAGTTTGCAAAGACATTTTTCAAAGATATTTTTAATGGTTACAACTTAAAGCATGAAATATAGACAGATTCCTTGAAATTTCAGAAGGTAATTTTGTTTATAGATATAATATATATATTTACATTAATGTAAAAACAAGCCCTTTATTATATTTTGAGAGCTTACTAATTATACTATCACTGTTATTTATTTAGAACATTAAGTTGTTGACACTTTATGATTAATGTGTATTTTTGAAAATAATGGGATTAGTGATTAAAAGTCATATATTAACACAGATGTAGTCACTCATCAAAAATAGTTTGGCGGAGTGTTTGGTAAATGTTTTGGAATAAAAAGTTGTTAAAATATGTTGAAGGCATATCCCAGATTTTTGAGATGGCTCATTTCAACGCACTATTATTTCTCCTTTTTATCTTTTTCTTCTCCGTTTTTATGAGCATTTTTATAAGCATTTATCAGGTCCATAGTTTGCCAAAAGGAGAACATCAATAAATCGATTACAGATATTAACCTAGTAAATTCAACCCAGTTTATACTGTCACTAGCTAAACTCATTCCAAATATAAGTTCCACAGACATAGTCAGAAAGACAACGTAATGACTGCTTTAATTATGTTGAATATCGACACGCATTTTATCGAGCATTATATTTGGATGAAGACAATTAAGAAAGAGGCTTTGAACCAGACTGAAACTCAATAAACATTTCCGAACCTTTTTTGAAATGTAATTTGTTTTACAGCCAACCTCTTCCTTGGCAGCTTCTCTATCTTTTCTTAGCAGAACACTCAGTACAGTCAATGAGCCAGTTAAAAAGATAATTCTGGAAACTCTTTTGTGCTTAGGGGCAGCATGTTAGTAATTGGAACTTCTCTTCTACACAAGTGGAACACAAGGGCTCTTCCTCGAGTACTTGAAGTGGAATAAGCAGGTAGATCATCTGTGCTTGTTCAGTGATCTGTGAGTATGCAATCCAGGGTCTGGTGGGGTTAGAGGCAACTGTGTCGGCTGTCCCTAGAAACTTATCTCTGTATTTCTTTTCTTACATAACTTCCGGTTTCTTACATAAATGTACTGCTAGCTTAATCCCCATAAGATGCCTCTCTCAGCCTTTAAATAGTTAAACACATTCTTTACTATAAATTAATAGTTATTGTTAAGCTATGGCAGCATCTTTAATCTATATATAAATCTATAGTCTATGTTTAAAATAAAGAAACAAGATAAGGTTCTAAGCATAACACCTGTTATTATTTTTCAATTCTACATGTACTTTGATCCATAATTGGTGTTATATATTGGAGTAAGTTAGCTTTAAATTCTATATACTACTCAAGACCCAACAGGTGTAACACAATATTTATTTTTGTGTGTCATAAACAACCACACATATAGGAAAGCTGTAAATATTGTAAAATCAGTTATTTGATGAGATTTTAACACTGAATTCAAAATTCTTGAATTTTGAGGTAGAATCGATTCATAAATGAGTAGTAGTTGTGTTACTTATTTTATGTGGACCACTTGTTAAGTCCAAAAAATTTCATAGGCTTTGGAATCTCTAGAAATTTAGTTTTTATTTCTCTGTCTATGCTCTGGTGAGATTTCAGTCAGTCCTAAGGCTTTTGATTTCTGTTATCCACAAATGAATATAAAGTTTTATCTCATCTTGATTATTTCAACTATCATCTTTCCGTTTCTCTCTGGATATTTTGATATAGGGAAAGTACCTAAAATTCAACATTGTAAGACAAAATAAACTAAATCTTAAAATATTCTTTCATTAGGAAGCTGGCTATGAAGTTGAATAGAAAAGCACATATTATCCAGAACATGGAAAGCCCTGAGTTTGACCTTCAACTCTTAAAAACTAAAATTCCCCTGCCAAACTTCACCTAGTTCTTGTGGAACTTTACTTTTGAGCAGTTGTACAAACATCTATCCAATTATGCAAGTAATTGCATTCATCAGTCAAATGAAAAATACCCTCTCTTTTATCTCTTATTTACTTGGTGGCTTCCTGGACTGAATTGCCTAAAGATAGAGACTGTGCCTACTTTTCCCTGGTGTATTGTGTAATACCAAGCACCAAGGTTTTGCTTAATAAGTATTTCTGGATAAAAAGTTGGTGTGCATAGATAGTTTGATTTAAAAACTGTTCAGTGATACTTACTGAAGGTTTCTATCACCGTGTCAAGCAAGAAAATGAGAAACCAATATTCAAGTTAGATATATTTTGTTTCTGTGAATTGGTTATCCAGTTAACAAAAAATCTGAGAAGTTACAGAATACATTAAAGAAAAAGAGTGACTACCAAAAAAACAAAAAAGATTCTGCTAACACTGCTATCCTAGAGAAACAGATAAAGGCAACTAAAGAGGTCCATTTTAAAAGAAAAAAAACTGGGATGTAATGGGTATAGTCACCATGTGCTGAAGCCTAAAAACACTACAGCTTTTGTCAGAGATTAAGGCTAAGGCAAGGTATGGGACACATCCCACACCAGTTAGCGATGACGACTCCTACAGTCCAAAGAACCTGAAGTCATTATGGAGGCAGAACTGGAGGCATTGCAAACTCTATGGTTTAGTATCATTGAAATATATGAGAATCTAGTAAGGTAAAAAATAGTTTTAGATTAAAACAGGTTTAAGGTTGGTCTAAATGTATGAGACACTTTTAGAGTTTCTGGTTAAGAACCATGGGATGAGTCATTTAATGATGTTTGATCACATGGACTATAAGGTAATTGAATGCTGTAAGTCTGTCAACCAGTATTGAAGCCTTTAACATATTATTTGAAAATAAGATGATATGGAAGATATCCCTGAAAAGAGATGATGCATATAATTTCTATCTTTAAATTAATTTATTTGTTGGTTATCAAACTTAGTAGGCAATGACCTCACATTGGAAAATAGTTAAGCCTGTTTTTAAATCTTGGTTTGATCACATTTAGTTTGCCATTTCATTAGAACTGACTAGGAAGCATTAGCATACAAGACATCACTAGGACAGAAACTGAGTAGAATACACCAAAATTTCAGTCTTTCTACATAGACAAAAATTTCAATTGTAGAATAAATACAATGTTACTATTTCTGAAATCTAGAATTTATAAAAAGGCTCAAAATTTCCAACAAGAGACTTGACCCATAAATGGCGGTCAGTTGTGATCCTGTACTCTCTCAGCACAGAAGCATGGACTCACTCCTCACACCCTGACCGCGTTTCAGACCCTGGTTCTGGCTGTGAATTGCTGACTCCATTTAGATACAGATCACTAGGAAGAGATTCTTCTGGTCCTGGATGAAGTGATTTCCATATCTCTTAAGAAGACAATGGCATTTTTTACCCTCCATTTTTTTTCTTTTTTCCCCTTTTCAGAAATAGAAATTAAGGATTAGGACATTCAAAAGGAATTTCATTTGCAGATAGGGTTAAAATGTCATCATATGGGCCTTGAAGATAGTGTAAGTTTAGAAAACTCAAGAAGATTGAGTTTGTATGGCAAACTAATGGTCATTAATGAAACCTTTTATAATACAATGAGAAGAAATAAACAAAAATGTAGGGATCCCTCAGTAATGGGGAGAATACATCTTCAAGTATTAGTTACCGCATTATTAGTTTCAAGTATCCATGTTTTTTAATAACAAAAAATAAAATGAAGTGTATGACCCTTTCATAGAAAAAAATACATCAATCAGTGTTGAAAGTCTTTAGAAAAAATCTGAGAGGAGATCCACTAGACAATGATTGAAAACAACTATTTCAAATATGTTCAGAGAACTGAAGGAAGACATAAAAAATATCAAGAAAAATATATTGACAAAATGGAAATACCTATAAAGAGATAGAGGTTCTAAAATGAAATTCTGTAGATACAAAGCACACCAAATTGAAAAATTCATTAGAAGAATCCCAAGGCACTTTTGAGCAGACAGAAAAATAGTTAGTAAACCTGATATCAAGTAAATGGATATTATTAAGGGAGAAACCAAAGAAAAGATCGAACAAAAATGAAGAGTCTGTCAGGCCTCTGAGTCATCATTGAATGGGAAACACACAAACATTGTTGCAGTGCAAGAAAGAGAAGAAAGACAGAAAGACGAAGATGAATATTTGAATAAAGAATAAATGGACACTTCTCAAATTTGATGAAAGGTATAAACATCCAAGAGTTTCAACAAACTCCAAGTAGGTCAAATTCAAGTATACGTGCAAGGAGAAACATAATCAGCTATCAAATGCCAAGGACAAGAGAGAATTCTAAAAGCACAATAAATGCTAAGGACAAGAGAGAATTCTAAAAGCGCAATAAACATCTGGACCTACACAAGGAGTCTTCAAGAAGAGTGTCAGCTTTAGCATTTGCTACTTCAGAGTCCAGAAGCAATGTGATGATATAGTCGAAGTTCCAAAAGAAAAAAAATAAGATCAATAAATCACTAATCATCTATCTAGCAATTCATCAATTCAAAAACAAGGGAGATACAAACTATTCTAAATAAATGCTAAGGACTCTGTGATCGTTAGACCTGGTTTACAAGAAATATTGAAAGGAGTCCTACAGTCTGAAAGGGAAGACATAAGAGAGTAATTTGAAGCCACTGAGGAAAAGGAAATCTCAGTAAAAGTAAATGTATGTTGAATTATAAAAGGTAACATTGTATGTGCATACACCAATGTCCCACAAGGGAAGTGACACGCACAATGCACTATTAAATGCACTATTAAAATGAAAATTTAACAGCTAATAAGCGGTAATGGTATGTAACTCTCTCTGCATTTGGCTTGCAAAATGATTTACAGAATATTGCAAAATAACAATTGGTCCAATACTAGTACTCTTAAACTTAAGCTGATAAATACTCATTTTTCTTTCTTCATAATTTAGGAGATAATGAAAAATTAGTTTATCTATAAAGATATAAACTTATGACAGTAATAACTAAAAATCTAGAGATAGAGCTGTTAAAGAAGCGGATAGCTGCATATTTCATTGAATTTAAACTGGTTTGGATTTGTATGAATTTAATATGTTAAATATAATTCTTATGATAATAAAAAGGAAAATAACTAAACAATATACCCAAAAGAAAATGAAAAAATAACTTAAAATATAAAGCAGGACATGTAGGACAAAACTAGGAAAGCAAAGAGAAAAATGTCAAAATTCTCTCAGCAATAATCATTTTAAACTGAAATCACTGAAAAACTATAACTCAGAAAGACAGAAAGAATGAAGTTTTTTAAAAAGTATGTGATACAGATACATGTGATTGATAAGATATTCACTTTAAACCCAAAGACAAACACATTTAAAGTTAGAGTAGAAACAGATATATGCAAAATTTAAGAGAACAGGAGTAGTTCCACTAATAATAGCAGAAAAAATAGAATTTCAATAAAAAGTTGTAAGACAAAAAACAGTCTATGCATCAGCAATACGTTCAGTATGGCACGAAGAGTTAACATGAACTTTTATGCATCTAATGGCAGACCATCAAAATATATATGACTCCGATTTCACGAAATTGAAGAAACAGAAAGCTTTACAAAAATGTTTTAAGTCTTTAATAACTTAGTCTCAATAAGGTATAAAATAATAAGAAATAGGGAACAGGAGCCTTGGAAAACATAACAAACAAACTAAATTCTAAAACACAAATTTGCTACCGAATAGGAACAGAACATAGAATCTTTTCAAATGTAAATGAGAATATGGGAAATTTTCCAGAGAAAACCATATTTAAGCTGTAAATTAACTCATACATGATTTAGAATACCAT
>PVJX010048951.1:0-11276 GCA_004027295.1 Dolichotis patagonum
AGAAAAAAGGGTAACAAGATGCCTCTAAAACTTCAGCGAAAAGCTGATCTCAGGGGCACTAATGTACAGGAAATCACAGAAAATAATTCAAAAACTACATGGTTAAAATACCTGAAGTGATCAGTGGAGTGAAGAACTCTGAGACCAAAGAAGGAACCCACAGCCAGCCGCACAGGAAGCCCCCAGAAGCTGCAAAAAGGAGTAAAGGGCTCATTTCCACAGCTTCAGAGGGAGCCCTGGTGTGTTGGCCCACCACTTTAGTTTCCTTTGAAACTTCTTTTTTTTTTTTGTGCCAGAGATCAAACTCATGACCTCACGCTTGCCAGGCAGGCGCTTAAGCCAATGAGCTAAATCCCCAGCCCCCTTTCAAACTTCTAAAGTGTAAAACTGTAAAATAATAGACTTGTGTTCTGTTAAGCAGCCAAATTTGAGAGAATAATTTTAGAGTGAAAGTTTCACAGTACAATAACTCATCCTTGAGTGATCTTAAGGGCAGTTGTCCTCTTTCCACCAGCAGTTCTATTTTGCACTGCACTTTTTTTACGCTACCTATGTCTGTTTATCATATGCAATCTTCTACTGCAAGAAACAATACCTTGGACACAGTCTGATATCCTGCATTCTTTGTTATTCCTTGCTATGTGGACACAATTGCTCACTCCTTGGATATTGGGCTGACCATAAGGCTCTGAGGTAGACTTTGACCAGTACAACCAATTAATTAATTAATATAAGCAAGGAAGAAAAGAGAAAAAGAAGCACATCAAACGTTTAGTTTTTGAAAATATAATACATTAAGATCTTTTAAAAAATCAATACAAATTTCTAGATCTTCTTATTATACTTAGAGACCTTATGATTCTAAAGCTGCATGCGTTCTCTGAAGAAAATTTTAGGCTCTGTTCTACGAGCCATGAATTTTTCTAAACATTAAATCTGAATCATTCTGGGAACAGGAAACATAAAATCAATAATATTTTATTGAGACCAAGTGGTTTTTCTTTAAAATAAAAGAAAAATCAAAGGCCAGTGTTTCCCCAGAACATCAATTCAGACATTGTAATTCTATTGCCCAGTGAAACAAGTAATATGAATTTTTCAATAAATTAATCTTTGCAGAAACATATTTTTAAGTTTGAAATTCAGGAAATTTCAAAATTATGTGGAACATAGGAGAAAAATTAAATGATTTTTTTCAACAGGTGCAGAAAAATATTAGGTAAAATTTAATATAATTTCAAAATATAATTCTTAGGAATCCAGACATACCAGAGAATGTTTTTAATAGATACAGGGTATTTACAAAAACATATTCATTATCTAAATATAAAATATTTCTCTATAAATCAAGAACAAGTAAGCAGCATCAGTTGGGCTATTTTCATATAAAATTATACAAGGTGTTTCTACCAGTGCAAAAACATGAAATAGACTTGACATATTTGGAAAGAATGAATAAAGCTGTTACAGGAGATAAGGTAACTATGCACATAAAATTTTTTAAGGATATATAGAGTTGGAGTTATAACTCAGTGCTAGACAACTTGTGTAGCTTGTAAAAAGCCCTGGGCCAAACAAAAGAATATATAAAAATAGAGTAGAGATGAATAACTAAAATTCATAAATAATTTTAGCTAGTGTTTTGACAATACCAAACCAGACATTAGTATGTATTTTTGTATACTAGACCCAATTAGAAATTTTAAACTAAATATTATAATTTAAATCTGTATCACAAACTATGCATTTACTAACAAATCAAATAAAAGATATACAAGATTTCTTTATACACACTAATACCCCTCACACTATTATAGAGGCTATGCTAAAACTTGAAAGATCTATCTACCTACCTACCTATCATCTGTCTATGTAACACACAAGTATTAGAGGTTCATGTAGATGATAGTACATTCAAAATTGAAAAATGTGGTTGAAAACAATGAATTGAAATGCCTCGCTATCTGTACAGATATTGATAAAATATCTTTAGCTGGAGAGTCAGAGTAGATCTTGATTTTAGATTTTCCCTTAATCACAAAGATATAAATTTAAAATTTTCTCTGATGATCTATGCATTATGCTAGGGAATCAACAGGACAGAAAGTGGTAAAATCCTTGGCTCTTTCTTAATGCTACATTATTTTATTTGAATTGCTACAACATCTTTAAATACCAAAATTACGTAGAGACAGGTATAGTACCTTTATAATATGAAGTATTAATTGTATTTTACTAATTGCTTATGATAATCCTAGCATGCATTCAATGGTCAGGTGTCTCTCAGTGGTGACCCTGAATGAGCTTCCTTCATTACATTTGGATTTATCACAGTGGTTACTAGAAAAATCTATTGTTACAGAGAGGGAGGAGGAGCAGAGCAAGAGATTGTTAAAACAAACAAACAAAAAGAATGTAATTGGATGTAATAGTCCTTTCCTCCCAATTGACAAGAGTAAATAAATAGAGCTCATTCACACAGATATCTTTTTAAATATAGGCTGCTACAGGTGTATTCAAACTTAGAGAAATCATGTTATGATTCCTTTCTCGTTTGATTTTTATATTTGTTATTATGTGTATAATAACAGTAATGGTATGCAAAAGACTTACTCATCATTGGTGACTTATTTATACTTTTATAACTTTAATATATAGGAACAAACAGCAAGAAATGAAATTATAGATTTCATGTTAACATAAGAAAAAAAACCTCAAGGGGAAACGTGGCTGTGTAGGCAGCGCTGATGAACGTTTCCACACTTTTTTCTTTCACTGTTTGGCACTCACTTCATTATTGTCATTCTGTTCCATTATTAGGGTTTACATTTGTCTCAGAGGCTCAGCTGGAAGAATCATCAAACTTCAGAGAAAACAATTCTATTCACAGTCCTTTACAGCGAGAGATTATCTGAAGCACACAACCTTGATGCAGAATATATTTTCAGACTTTTTAGTAGAGCATAGCTTCAGCCCGTAGCTATAATTTTAACTTCCCATTGACTGTCACTTGAAAATATATAGAAAAAGATGTGTTATTTGCAGAATGCTCCATAAAAAGTTTCAAGATTATACATTTCAGCATACGCAGTTGACAACCCTTGCTTTACTGCACATAAAAATAAGAACACATTGAAAGGAAATAAACACTTCATGGCCTATAAAGCACGTCGAACAAATTGTATTCTTTAAGTCACATTTCTGAAATTCAAATGAAATTTAAACAAAGATGTCACTAATAGTAGTGCATATTAAAGTGATACAATAATATTAAGCAATAGAATTAGTTTATATTTTAAAAAACAAGTATATTTTTTAATTAAACTTCTTATGTATTTATGAACTGAGTTTTATTTCTGCATTTAGATGTAATAGCTGAACTATAATGCATATTTATCTTAAAACACATTGTTATACTTTCCTCTATCATTGACTTATACTTTATATGACATTTTTATAGCCAAGGTATAACTTTGAAAATATAATCTTTATATTCAATATATAAAACTTAATATATAAAATGTAATTTTAGTTGTTTGGAATTCCATAATAAAATAACCGATGCTGACATAACACCAAATGAACGTAGTGTTTGTTTCTCAAAATACCCAAGTTATGCTTCTCATTGTAATTGTTCTATTTTATAATTATTAAGAAAGAAACACTTGTGAATATGAAATTCTGGATAAAAATTATGGTATTTTTCTTAATCATTAAAATTGCAAGCACAAAACTCATGCTTAGAAGTCAAATAGATCATAAATCCCTAATTTAAAAAAACAATATTATTGGTATGATAAGGAATCAATAGACAGTCACTGTGCAGTGTATAGACTTGATATTCTTGTCTTATTTTAGAGTATTAACTCCTTATTAATTTCCTTAAAAGTGCCTTGAACAATTCATTTTTAAGGGAAAGCAAAGCTTTCAACCTTTCAACTTAATCTTAATTTGTATTGCGTATGTATTTTTGCCTTAAGAACGGCAGTTTTAAAATTAGATTAATATTAGAATAAATAATAAAATTAATATTAGAATCTACACATTTGCAAACATCATTTGAAGAGTTTAAGATACACTTTCCAAACAATATCAGTGATTTTCATTTTATGAGAAATTGAGGTTCTAGAATTTATATTTTTAGCCACCTACAGCACGTGGTAAGCAGGTGTGATCAACAGTTTACTTACACTGAAAGGGTGAACTCTCTTAGAAAGCTCAAGCATGCGTTTGCTTTGAAAGGGTCAGCACATTCAATTGCATAGCATTTCTGTTATCAATTTGAAAGCACTTCCTGCATATGCATGTGACAGCCTTATAAAGATAAAAAATCACATGGTATTTCAATAACTGTTGCTCATAATGTACTGTTAAATCTTATACTTTGTCCTATCTTTCAATATAAGAGAGGTCTTATTCATAGTAAAACTGACTTCCTGATTATGATATGTATCTCCTTTTCTACTAGTGTCTTAAGATATTTATTTTCAATAACAGTTATTATATAGCATTTTCTGTGACTTCTTCAAGATTCTGATATTTTCATCTACTTTTGAATGAATAAACCTACTATCTCTCTATGTATAGATGCCATATTTTCAGTATATTAATACTTCACAGATTTCAGATATAAATAAAACATTGAACCTAAATAAAATATTGCAATGCTTTTTGTTTATTTAATATACAAATAATGATTATACTATTCATGCAATAATCAAATTATCCTTCTAAAGTACAGATTAGAATTTAGATATGAACATGAAATTATTATCATTTGAAATTCACATCGTTTAATTCTTCTAAGTTGTCTCAAAATATTGATTTTATATATTTTATATAACATACATATTTATTTGTGCATGCTTATTCCTGTATTAGGTGTAGAACATAAAATAATATAAAATGATATACTAAGAATATTTTCTAGGTGAGATAATGAGCTTTATCTTTAAAGAAGAGTAAAACAAGAGATCAAATGTGCCTTTGAGTATGCAATCTTTTTTCAAAGTTGAACAAAATAGGGTCAGAGATATAGCTCAGCATCACAAGTGCCTGCCTGGCAAGTGCAAGGTCCTGAGTTCAATTCGCAGTGATATAGGGAAATGACACTCCCAACCTACTATATGTCCTGTACGAGTTTGTGTTCTGTAAAATTGAAGAATGAATTTTAGAAACAACTGAGATTAAGAGCAGAAATATTTATTGAGAGAAAGAAAGCTTCTGTCTGAGAGAGAGACAGAAGGAGTCCTAAGCTGGTTGCAAAAGACTGTATTTTCATGGGATTTTTAAAAGAGTAAAACCATGAGGTGAGGCGGGTCTAAAGTTGGGGAAAACTGGAAACTCACTATGTTGAGCCAATAAGATTAATAGTTTAGGTAAAATTGATTAAATTGGGAACAAATGGGGAGACAAGTCATATAGAAAATGGATATTCTTAGAGATCAGTGTCTCCTCCTGTAAGGGATTGAGATGGTGACTCCTGGCTTCTCAGAGTGATCCAGACTTAATCCCTAAAGATTATACTTAAGGGTGTGGTTGCATTTGTTTTGCCTTCTGTCCCAAAATATGGCCTACAGCAAGAGGTGTGTGTCTCCTTCAAGGTCATCAGACATCTGGTCTTCTATGCTGGTTTCTTGGGGGCCTAGCCCTGTCTTACTGCCTATAATATTTCTAATTAGCTCAGATGCCTGTAACACCAGTAAAAAAAAAAAGACTAAAATATCAAAGTTGAATAAATGATATTCTAAAGTTTATGTAGCATGCGGTGAACTTATGAGTTTTGATCATAGAGTAGTAATGCAAGGTATAAAACATGAAAATAATCCACAACATATTGTTTAGTACTTTACTAAAGTATTGAGAGAGTATTGACTACATTGAGATACCTTAAAATGTATTACCAATTAATGAAGACACATCAAGAATTTCAGTTGTAGAAACCAAAAAAATTAGTGATCTTCATCTACTTACATGTAATAGTCCTATATGACTATCATTCAGAATTATATACACAAAATATGATTTAATTTTTCCTAAAGGAAGTAGCAAATGTACAAAGGTAATTCAAAACAGATGTAAAGATTTAGGTGTTCATAAGCCTTTGAAAAATGAATACAAGATGGTTAAGACTATTTGGCTACAAAAAATACTGACAAACTCTAATAAAACAATAGAATGATAGCTTCTAATGTTATCTTTTCTACAGAGAAGAATCATTTGCCTTTGGCCTGACCAAAATAATCTATAACTTATTATATAATTTAACAGGTTTCTGACCATTAAGATCAGTGATAGCAGTACATGGAACAAAATATATTGTTCTAGATTCTTAAATCTTTGGTTATTTACAATAAAGCATTACATGGGGATTCTATTATCTCTTTGATAATTTTCACTGGTTAGATCTAATTTCCCTTAACAGTATTTAATCTACCCTCTACATATTCTTTCTAGAATGCACTGTGTTGTTTATGGTACTGTGTAGTTTATACTACTGTGTCTCTAATAAACTCTTCCCTCTCTCCTTCTGTCAGAGTAGCACTTCCCAGGAGAGATGGAAGTAATTAAGTGAGTGAATTCAAAGGAAATCCCTGCCGGGATATAGGCATCATGCTAAGTATGAGTAAATAGAAATTGTTTGAGATGTCAACAATTAAAGCACACAGAGTCAATAAGTATTTAGAGGCAAGATTAGCAATAGATAAGCCACTAAATAGGAACTTTGCTTTTGAGAGGAAAGGCATCTTTATTTGGAGAGTTTCTGAGATTTTTTAGTATTTCTCATATCCTCATGGTGAGACTATGAATGTTTCAAACAGATTATTTTATCTAATTCTAGAAATTTTGGATGTCGCATTAAAATTTCCTTCATGTTTTGAACAGATATAATTAAATGCTATTTAACGTGCCCTTCAAAATGAGGTACTTCAATAATTTACTGTGGTTCATTCCCCAGTGCTTTAGTCCACAGCAATGATTACACCAAATTGATCTCTTGACATTTTTCACAGCACTTCATTTTCAAAGTATTTGGTTTTATACACATGCATATCAACCAAAAATATTGCAATTCAGTGAAGCTCTTTAGCAAACTGTCAAATAAATCCATGCTTCTTCGATGCTTAATTTGCTTCAATGTTAAATCCTATAGATTTGATGGTAATCTAAATGAGTGTAATTACTCTTGATTTTGGAGTTTCTAAATATGCTTCTTTTGGCTAAAATTACTCAATGTGCATTCACCTCGATAGGTGTGGATGATATTTGTTGTTTGGAAGCCTAACTTAAATAAAATTTAATTTGATACACTTAAATGCCATATATATATGGGGTATGTTGTTATTTTCCCATGCTGAGTTATTTCTTATGTGCAACTAATAAACTTGAAGAGTTGATTCATTAGAAAGGGAGAGACAAAAAAAGAGAGAGACAGAGACAGAGATAAAGAAAACATATAGGCATTAATCTGAGCATGACAATTCCTTTGGCATAGTCCTAAAACAGGAGTATGACTTATGATGTTGCATTTGGGAAACTATGTGTGTCCTGGGTCAAGCACATGACTACATATTCCAACCAGTTAGTATTTCCAGAAGAACTGTATTAGGACCAGGCTTTGTGTAACTTGTTGTCAAATCATCTGGTAGGATGAAATAAATTTCTAGCATTTAATGATCACTTTTAAAAGGTCCGACTAAGTATTTTTCTAAGATATAAATATTCATGTTGTCAAATAAGGTCAAAGTGAAATAATTGCAAAGTGTTAGGCTTATTCTGGGTGAATTCAACTCTGTCTTTCAAAAAGGCTGCTAAATAAGCAAATCAACATGAGTTAAACCTCCGTGATTCCACTGTAATGTATATATTCCATGTCCCTCTTTAAGTACTTGGTATTTTGGCATTTCTCAGTAGTTCAGTTAACATTTACCAAATCTTTCCGAAAACCATAGCAATGCTTTGGTGATGTCAGTGAATAGTTAGGGTTAGTATATCCTCTCTTTGGGTTAGGCTCACAGTACTTGTATGTTTGAAATTTATGTTTTTTTCCACACTCATGAAAATAATGAGGTATATTTTATGAAATTTTCCAAACATTACATTGGCAATAAATATAATAGTTAGGAATGAAAAAAAAAAACTTAGGACCTTTTTGGTTTTTGTTTTTATTTTCCATTTTACCATTTCCTTTAACACTGTCAAAATTGTTGTCAAGTCAGTCTTTGATGTGTTAATTCTGACTTCCTCATAGCAAGATTAAAAATGATCAGTTTTTTTAAGGTACATAACATTTTATTTAAGAATTAACAAAATTTTCCTTGTTTTAGAGTATTGTTATCGCTTCGCGGCCTTTTGGCTAAGATCAAGTGTAGAGCATTCTTATCACCCTGTAAAAACCTTCTTCACGACATTACACTGACTTTTTTTTTCCAGTTGGTTTTGTTTAGATGAAAGCACAGAAGTACTGAGCAGGTCAATTTTAGTAAAAGAAGCTTGGATTAGAATATTATTCACTGTAGCTGAAAGAAACTTCAATTGTACAGTCAGTTTATATTTTCTGTTTATAAAATTAAAATATAAATATAATATGTAATAATGGAGAACTCATGTAACTGTCAGAGACTATTTCGGTCTGTATTTAATCTCATTGAATGCTTATTGCTTAAAATTTTAGAAAATATAAAATCTACTCCCAAGTAAGAATCAAAATTTTAAGTTGAAATTTAATATTTTTACCTTATGCCAAAGCATTTATAAAACTTTTTCAAGTGTGAGTTTACATTTATCATAGACCATTTTACAAAACAAGCTCTTATTTATTGTATTGCCACTTACAAATGACATGATTTAGGTAAGTCTTTTAATGTTGAGACCTTTGATTTTTTTCATGGATGAAATGAGTGTTATTTGTCTCTCTTTGAAAGATTTCCAGGCACAAATGACACAATTGATAAAAATTGTCTGTCATGATGTCTGAGCAGAAATTAAATACATGATATATATATATTTATAGTGCCAGGGATCAAACTCATAACCTCCCGCTTGCCAAGCAGTCCTGAGGTATTTTATTTATTATTATTTTCTCATTTAAAGAAACCTGGCAAACATTCTCTATGTTTCTGTCCTCATAATAGGTAAATTTCTTGCCATGATAATGAGTATAATTCTGTTTTTTTTTTTTTGGACAACCTTGTAGTCTGTATCATTTCAAAGAAAAGCATTAATATCTTTTTTAGTTATACATTACCACCAGCAGAAGGGCCTCATGAGTTAGTTTGGGATAAAATACTAAAAATTCATTAAACCCTTTTAACAGGTACATTGTATTCCTTTGTGTACCCATAATGCAAACTATTTAGATAATTCCTTTTATACACTTTTTGTTGTTGTTGTTATCAGGAATTGAACACATGACCTCACACTTGGCAAGAGGGCACTTGTGCTGCTGAGCTAAACTCCCAACACTAAATAATTCCTTGTGATGTATACTTTGGCATCTTCATAAGTTCCACTATTAAAAAAACAATTGTTCTTACACTGATGAATTTTTGTTCAAAATTTTCTCATTAGGAAAAAATATTTCTGGGATTATGATCACTCCATGAAAATATATAGTCATTTAGGGTTTTGAGACACATGTAGAGGATAGTATTTGCTGCTGTCTCTTTCTCATCATTAGGACACATCACCAGACACTCAGAATTTAAAGGAGAAGTTTAATGTGGCTCTTGGTTCCAGAGGATTCAGTCCATGGTCAGCTGACTCCAAGGTAAACATATTACGGAGAAAGAACATTGCTGAACAAAGTTACATAATCGCAGCAAAGAAACAGAGCCATAGAGGGATGGGGCATGGGACCAAATATCTTATCCAAAGTCATGCTTCCAAGACCCTCCAAAGTCAAATCAGGAAGCACATTTTACTAACACAGTAACTTTCAAACCGGTCTAGGTGACACAATTAATTTTAACCAACAAAGTAACTATTACTCAAAAGATTCTTACAGTATTGTTTTTAAGATATTGTTTAAGAATAATGTGTTTTTCCAGGTTTAAAACATGCAACTTGGGGTTCTTTTCACATTCAATATAAAGCTATTTAGCAAAATGAAAACTCTGTCTACATTATAATGCACAAAGTGTACCAGACAGGGCAATATTCATTACTGTAATAGATAAACTTTCAAGTCTCATCTGCTTAACACCGATGGTTCTACTTTTACTCAATGGAAATCTGTTGAGATTAGAGGATGCCTGCTCATTTAGTCATTGAGAGCGTCAGTCCTTCCACTGTAGTTCAACTTCCCTATAAGGACTCAGTATTTTTTCTGTTCATTCACCAGTTAGGTAGAATGCAGTGTAGCTCATGAGAGAATTTTATGGGCCACATCCAGAAATATACCAATAATCATTTCTAACTGGATTTTATTGGTAAGAACTGCATCTTGGTTTCACTTTTAATTCAAGGAAAATAGGAAGTTGTTTAGATATGATGCTAAGAAAATTTGAACATAGGTTAAGGAAACAGTGATCTAATCCCTAACAGAGTTATTCTCTTCTGTTTCAACCATAATCATGAGTCATATTACTCTCACCATAAAGAAGTCAGTCATGCATCCATCTGTGATACAACTGAATTTTCTGGGTCAGAGTCTTCTCCAGGAAAAGAATCAAGATGCTAAAAACAACCCCACCCACACATCACAAATCAAAAATAAGGGGCAGAACTGGGACGACACGACCCCACCCACACATCACACATCAAACATAAGGGAGAATGAGAGGTACAAATAAGTCAATCCATATAAATTTTTAACTTCCCTAAGCATTGGCCATGAATTAGTCCAAAATAAAAGGAAAATTCTTTCCATTATTCTTTTAAAGTATCTAGCTTTACAACATGAGTGAGATTTCCTTTTCTTTTATAGATGTATCTTGAATAGGATCTGATGAATAACCCGGTCTTTCTGACTCACTGTTACAACCTGTTTTTTCGAGTGTCCCAACCTCAGGGTCCACAGGTTAACATGATGTCTCAGAGTATCTGAAGTCCTTAATTTGGGATCGTACTTTCTGTAATAATAAGCTTTCCTCAGAAGACAAGTGGACATCTGATGTGTTTGTTCCAAGTGACAATAAACTCACCCAAAGACATCACTTTAAAAAAAATCTAAATCTTCATTTATCACCTTACAACTTATCTCTGTGTCCTCTGGTCTCTCAGATTAATCTTGGTCACTGCAGTGTGCTGAAACAAAGAGTTGAGCACAGCTGTAA
>PVJX010048952.1:0-11331 GCA_004027295.1 Dolichotis patagonum
AGTTGCCTTCTGAATGCAAATCTATGCAGCCAGTGTGTGCAAACAAAATAAAAGTTAAATATCTAAAGGTAAAAATTTCCTCTAGTTGACTTTTTAATGTTTTCCATTTCACTTCAAATTCACTAAGTTCAGCATAGATATTCCTTATATTATTGGTTAATTTGTTATTGTTATTTCATATAAAACATTGTGATGCTATCTTAGATATTTAACTTGGAAATAATAGATGTAGCCTTCCATTTTAGAACTGCCCAAACTGTGTCTGACTGTTTGAGGCATACTTAGTTTATATCATCATTTCATTCCATGCAGCTTGATATTTCCTTGATGATTTATGGCATAATTTATTTAGCACTCAAAATTTCATCAGTCTCCATGGATTTGTTCAAATTCTACCAATTGTTTAGTTGTGAAATACTAATAATACACTAATAATACACTAATACAATTCCCTTTGTAGAGCAGAAAATATGTGGCATTCCATGGAGATTCTCTTTGGCATGGTCTTCCTTTATTTTAAGTATTTGCTTTTATAATTATTACAGAAAGAAAGAGTGTGCAAGAAAAAGAGACAGTGGTAGACACTCAGCATATGATTAGCAATAAAACACACACAGTGAGTTGCATGGAAAATTTTATGTTCATCAATGTTGGCATGCAAATTAAGGAACTTTTCCCTGATAAAAGTTAGTAACTTATGTAAAAGGGAACTCTTTTAGACCACAAAGCATTCTATGAATCATGTGGTGTATATGCCTTTTGACTATTTAGATTTTATCTTAAATTCAGGAACTTGACATTCATTCTTAACAAAATATAAGCTATATTTGTAGCTTGAGATTTAAACTATCAATATTAATACATTCAGAATTTACTTATGACATTATAAGTGAAAAATATATCTTTTTAATAATAAGTTTCCATTAGCATACAAGGAAAAATAAACATTTAAGCCTAGAATCCACTGGTCACCCTTCATGTAATACATAGTGAAAATAACATGAAGATAGAGTAGTATTTGAAAACAGCAATTTCTTTCTTTCCCAAATAGAGCATCATACTTCTGAAGACCATTCAGCTGGACTGATTTCAAAGTACTAGGTGACTGCAAGGACTTCATACAATATCTTCTAATTAACACTGTAATTCCCATGATATACTTATTGTTTTAACAATTCATTAGTGAGGACTCATAATGATGAGAATATAATTCATTTAGTCAAAAGTTGTTCATATTACCAATATGGGAAACACTCTTTAAGCCACTAACCACTCATCCAACACAGTAAGAGTTACCATCAAGAAAGGAAACACAACTATTAACTGCTTAAGTTATCCTTTACTAAAAGCTCTGAAATTACATGTCAACAGCATATGAATGCAATTTATTGGAAATTAATTTCATTTATGTTTCAATGTTAAATTGTAGCAAACACACAGAGCATGGAGAAACATTTTGAAGTGAATCAGTGTGAGAAAACACTGAACTATCAGTCTGCATTCAGAAGACACAAGATGGTTAATTCTGGAAAATATTCATAAGTATGTCAGCCATGTGGGAAAGCTTTTGTAAATACTTCTAAAATTGCATAATGTAATAAATTTCACACAAGGATGCAGAAAAATGAAAGCTATGTGTGTGGGGAAATGAATGATATGTGTGTGGGGAAATGAATGCTACGTGTGTGGGGAAATCTTTACTCAGTTGTCTGAAGTTCATCAGCATCAAAAAACTCATACTGTTGAGAAACCGGATGAACATCATGTGTGTGGGATGACATTGACTTGTTTTAATAGGCTTGAAAATCATAACTGAATGCATGCAACAGAGAAGCTACATGAACCATATCTGTGTGGGAATTCCTTTTCTAAATTATCTTATGTTAGTCACCATGAGAGAACACTAATCTTAGAGAAATCACACAAATGCTATCTGTGTGAAAAAGACTTCACTCATTCTCCTAGCCTTAAAATTCAGAGAAGAAGACATACAGCAGAGATAAACTATGAATATCATGTCTGTGTAAAAGTTTTCACTAAATTATCTCACCTTAATTGCCATGAGAGAACACCTACAGGAGAGAAAGCATATGAAAGTCATCTGTGTGGAAAATCCTTCACTCAGTTATCCAGGCTTCGTTGCCACCAGGTGACACACACAGGATAGAAACCATATAAAAGTCAACTGTGTGGAAAATTTTCACTCAATCTTTTCATCTTAAAATTGATAGGAGAACACACACAGGAGAGAATGAATATTAATGTCATCTGTGGAAAATCTTTCAGTCAATCTTCTAGCCTTTAAACTCATAGGAGAACACACACAGTAGAGAAACCTTATGACTGTCATCAATGTGGAAATCACTTCACTTTTTCTTTTAGCTTTAAAATTCATAAGAGAAGACTCTCAATATAGAAAACATATGGATATCATCAGTGCAAAAAAAGTTCATTCATCTGGCTTTAAAATTCATGTGGGAACACATACAGGAGAAAAACCTTATGAATGCATTCTGTGTGGAAACGTTTGCACTAAATCATCTGAACATAGTTGCCATGACAGAACACATGCAGCAGAGAAACCATATGAATGTTTTGTGTGGAAAATCCTTCACTCAGTCATCCATGCTCCCTACAGCGAGAGAACACACACAGGGAAGGAACTATATGAGGACCAGCTGTGTGGTGCAGTCCCCTCTCAGTCATCTCATCTTATTAGGCATTGGAAAACTCACCCAAGAGAAACCAATCAAGGTCACTTATGGAACAGCGTGACACTTTCTCAAATTAGAAGCTATCTGAGAAAGGACAGGTCACAGAATACTTAGGATTGTCATGCATGAGGAAAGCTTTGCTCTCACCTCACTTTAGTAATAAAGGAAAAACCCACATAAAGATGAGAATATATCCGTGTCATGTAAGTGAATAAAAATTACATCAATAAATTCCACAAGCATGAAAGGAGGCATAATTCAAAAACCCAAAGCACTTTCATTGGCATAGAAAAGTCTAGCAAAATTCTTACATTAGCACAAGATGACTCACAATGGAGATACATCATAACAACATACTCATTGTTGAAATCCTTCTTTCAGCATTCTGTTGTTTGTGATATGAATGATATTAAAAAAGAGCAATGAATGCTTGCAGCATATACTCTGAACTCATGTGATTAAAAATGTAATACATGTGCAATTACCATTGCTTAATTTGTGTCTTCTAAGAGGGATTTTGCTGTTCTCCTCATCACATTCACTGCAGCTCTTTCACCAGAATTGAGCTTCCACTGCCTCTTGCTACTTCCTTCCTCAGATTAGGTGGTTTTGATGGGTTTTCTCTTATTGTGTCACGTCAGCATCCACAGCCCAACCCCCTTAGGCCTGGTGCCCAGGTCTGGTGCCCCCAGCAGATCAAACCCATGCCTTGTCTCAGCATTCTTGGGAACCTTCCTGGCTCTAATGAGAATAAGCCACTGCCCAGAACTGCTTGGCCTTCCTCTGACAGCTCTAGGTTCCTATAGATGAGCATCTCCTCAGATGACCAGAGATGAGCATACCCATGGTGGTGATCAGAGCCCTTTGCATGGAATAAATTTCTTTCCAGTCCACCAAGGTGGTCCTTTGGTCACATCAACTTCAGAAGCCACAGCCAGTTTCCCAGCCCTTGTCCTCATCAGCTCTCTACCAATGACTTCTGCTTCATTCCTCCTTTCCTTCGTCACAACCCTGGAATTTCCACTCCAACTTCAACCCCACTATCCCTCTTCCTTTGCTGACCCTGCTGGTTAATATTTCTCCCATTATTCACTTTCTGCCCCTCCCCAGGCTTCAGATCAATTTGATGTTTCTAAGTATCCTTCAAACATCCATGGGACACAGCCAAGTTATTTACGCTTTGCTGTGGATTCTGAATGATTCCAGGAATCGCCCTGTCCCCACCTGCATCTTCTGGTTGCTCTGCCCCTGCTCAGATTCCTCCAGTTCTACATGGTTATATCTACCCAGCTTCATGTCCAGTAGATTATGCTAGGATCCTTCTGCAGAGAATGGGGTCTGTTCTAGACCAAGACAGCACAGAGACTCAGGCCCTTGGGTAAAGGAAGAAAGAGAGAGAAGAGAAGAACCTGCATTTCCTCAAAAGAGATGTATGGAAGATTCTAAACCAAAGGTTAAATAACATAATTGTGCATCCAAAATCATTTTTTGGACACAGATTCTATTGCTACAGACAGCATAAATGCATGAGATCCCATCCCCCTGAAACTGAGGGAGAGGACAAAGGGGTCCTAAAAACACCACAGAAACCAATTCATAGACCCCATTTGGGGACTCTCCAGTACGGAAACTCATCAATTTCAGAGGAGTATGTATTCATTTTTGCATTTAAACTCATTTTCTCTAGAAATATTCCTTACACCCCTTTCCTTTGTTATACTGGACTGAGTCTGGACTGGAAAACAGAATAAAGTTGTTGGTGACAATGCTAACTAGAACTTCCTGTTCACCAGGGCATCCCATACACCTGGCATTGTTCTCTTCCCATCTCCTCAGGTCCTTCTGCACCTGATTTTTCTTTATGTGCCTCTATGGTCCTTTTCATGAAGGCCTGTGTCCCCCCATGTCTGCTGCCACATGTACATTCATCTCTGTGTGCAAAGCACCATCCATTCCCTATGCACACATCCACCATTCTTTGTGCCTCTCTGTATCTATCTGTCCACTTCCAGTGCAGCCCCTCAGGGCACTTCTTTCCAGTTTGACTCAACTATCTGAGGTCCACACCCCAGGGTCTGTTCCCTCCTCCCTCCTCAGTCCTTCAGTGCCTCTTCATGTCCCTCTGTTCCTCCTCCCATCTCAAAATTTATTATCCCTGCTTCACACAGCAGGGATAAGACTTCCCAGACTTCTGATATCACAGTATCTGTTCTACTTCCATATGTCCTGAGTCCCTTCCACCCATTGCATTATCCCACACAACAATTCCTGTTTCTCTACCTTTTTGTGCAACTCCCCAAACATCTTTATTTCCTTCTTGCCTCCAGTACTTTCTGCCCAACTCTTAGTTCTCCTCTCCCCACCTTTCCACCATTCCAAACCCCAGACCTCAGGTTCCTGCAGTCCCTTCTCCTGCCTCTTTGTGGAGCTCATTCTCACTCCACACTGAAGTCCAGAAGTTGGAAAGGCCATTTTTCTGGAGCTCTGCCCACCTCTTGGCATGGACGTACTCTCATGGCCAGTGCTTGTAGAGGTTGTTAGTTTCCCAGACTTCTGATATTGGAAGAATGCCAGATCAGTGTTACAAGCTATTGTGTTTCCTTCATTAAAACTTCCAGTTCATCACCTGTGGTTAAACTACACATTGCTTCTCCAGGTGTGTTTTTGCTACAGTTACATATAGACAGTGCTGGCTCTTGAAAGGAGGAAGGTGTGGATTGCACATATCCTGATATGTGAGAAGCCCCTTTTAAATATTTTTTAACACACTTGTGCTTTCATTCTCAGGTTTACATTCTTCTTAATATTCACAGACACAAGGCATCTACTTTTTAATGATTTGTGCTCTGCTCCTGGTCCACACAGTCACTAACTCCTGGAACCTTGTTCCCAAATCCAGCTGTGTTACAAATTAGACACTGGAGAGCTGAGCACATGGCTCATCTCACCTTCCCTCAGAGTCACTTTCCAGAAAGTATATTTAATTAAAGAGTTGTTAGCTCTGATTGTGCACTGATAGCACCGACATTGTCATAAAAACATCATTCTTGTAAAACAGGTAAACTGACAAGGAGGGTCACATTTATGCTTTTCTTTAGTTTGGTGCTAAGCACACTAGCAGTGTTCTCAGTTATAATATTAATGTGGAAGCTAATTGTACTGTGTTTGTGATGACAATTTTTGTTCCTTCATGTTGATTTCCTATGGAGCTAACATAAATGACAGAAAATTCTTCAACAGGAGTTTTGCTTTGAAAAAAGGAATTATGAACCATTTGCTTTCAGAATACATTCTCATACTAAGTCTAGGGAAACCTATTTAAATTCAGTATCACCCATTGATATAGTCACTGATGATTACTGAGCTCTCTCAAAAGTTTGCAAACAGCCCAGAAATTTTTGACAGTAGAAAAAATTACAGCTATATGTGGAGTGTTTATTGGCCAGACCTACACTTTTTAGGACCTCTATACTAACAATAATGTATACCATTTATGTACAATGTACTGAAACAAACTGTTAAATGTTATAAAATCTTAATAAGTTAATGAAATATAGGTCACTTTGCTACCTTTTACATGTTTTCTCATTGCCTCATATCCAAAGCCATCAACAGTAATAGAGTTCACACGTTATAATGCAAATGAATTTAAAATATGGCTTTGGATTGGGGTGAGACATTAAAAGTGTCCTTGTGACCACCTGAAATTATTTAATTTTATTAAATATAAAATTTAATTTTATTTATAAATAAAATATAATTTTATTTATAAATATTTGCATGAAATATATACATGCAAATGTATATAATTCATGCAAATATGGTCCAAATATAATTAAAGTAATGATGAAATCATGATGATGAAGAAACCTTTGTAAAATTTCACAGAAATACATCTGCAATATATTTTAATGCAATTGAACTTTCAAAATTCTGTAAAACTTCTATAGTAAAAATTACAGAAATTCCATGTTTAACACAAGGTGATTAGTGACATTCATAGCATGTGGGAATATGAGCTATGCAAATATAAAACAGTTGGACATTTATGGTTAAAATAATCATTTGTAAATCTGCAAATTACGTTCTCTCTCTAACAGCAAGGAATGAGCTCCTAAAATGTGTGATAGCTTATGTGCGGCAGACCTGTACAGCTGTAGCACTCATTGTGAATCCTTAAATGCCTGCTGTGGCCTCTGAGGATTCATAGAATCTCATGCTGTTAGACTCTGGAAGGTGCTGTGGGTACAATCTGACTTGGCCTGCATGTTCTTGCACAAAAAGTCTTACTACAGGATGGCTTCACTGAAGGACGGCTTCAATGACTCAGGATTAGAAATGTGTTCTGGGATGAACTTGTGCCTCAGCTTAATTCACTGGCACAAGTGGAGATCAAATGTGAGACGTGACATACTGACTGGAGATGCAGAATTTCCTGTATTCATTTCTGCATTGAAGACAACTGGTGAGATAAAGAGATGGAGGTAGAATCACAAATGGATTATAGATGCTCAGTGAGCTGGCAGGACAGAGACTCAGTGTCCATGCATGCTGCAGAGATTCTTTTCAAGAGATTGGAAAATTCAACAAGCAAAGAAGTAGTACCATTCTCTGTAACAAAAATATTGCCTCAAAAAGTAAAGGAACTTTTTTTTGCCCTTTAATTCATCATGAAATCATGGATGTGCAGTACTAATATTGGCCATTCTTTAAAATGAGAAATGATTTTATGTATGTTTCCTTGATCATAGTGACCTTCAAACATTAATAATTCATTTTTAAAAGTGGGTGGTATTTTCCCATGCTTCCATTAGAGAAAAATATATATGTATGCATCCTACAATGTTTCCTACAACATGACAAGCACTTCAGAGTGTTTGTAAATTAATGTAGGACGGTATGACTTTTCCTAATGTAACTCTGTAATAAGCTCTCCTCTTCACTCTCCTTTTTCAGTAAGGCTTACATCTTCATTCTTGTTGGGAGAATCCAATCAACGTGATCTCTTTGTGCTGAAGAAACTCTGCCATGATTAGGGTCAGGTGTGTGCAATCTGGGTTCCTTCCCGGCCATGTGGGCCTGATCAGGTCTGTTGAATGGTTTTCTCTGTATAAAGGGAAATCCTGCAGAGCACGCGTTTTCGCAGTAAATCAGGAACTCAAGGATTCGCGGGTTTGTGAGAAGCTTGAGTGGATTCTTGGCCGGGGAGCCTGCCTCACAATCCACAGATCTCTACTTTCTGCAAAATTGCCTTTGGGGAATTCCCTGGAAATAATTAGATGTGAGCCTGACTCCTTTAAAATTGAATTCTGTGGATTGTTTGACCCTTATTATAGGAAAGCACCGTCTTTTCCTCTTTAAGCTTTATTTCATCAGCAGTAACTTCCGCATTCCCAACACCTAACTGTGATTATTTTAACTTCTTTATATTTTTCTCTCAAATCTATGTCAAGCAACTGCTTCCTTCAAGTTTAAGATGTATTTTGGCAATGTGTAAAACTTCCAGTCATACTTTGTTATGGTGTTTAATTTTTTTGACTAAATTGTAGATTCTTCATAGAGATGGTCTTATTTATGGTTTCTTCCCTACTTCCATGTGATACTGTGTGATCAACAGGATGTAGAGCACATCCTGCAATCCCAAAAATCTGCTCAGAACACTGATCTATATCTGGGTTTTAGTCTAACTGAGACTCCTTAATAATTTATACAGTTTCCCCTATATCCATGTCTTATGTATATTGTCATATAATTTTTAATTTTAATCATAATATTGGGATTAGTTGCTTCTATGAGTAATACAAATCCTTTATGAAAATTAAAATGATGCTTGCAAAATATATTCCAGAGTTTTTAAAGTTTCTTGCAATTGGAAATTGTGCACAATGCAATATCAAATAGAACTTTTACTTATTAATTTCTACTTCCTAAAATATTGTTCCAATGAATTTAAGGGCTAAAACCTCCAGCCTTTATTTTCATTTCACTGATACTTTTCTCTTGTAATATACCTATTTAGTAGAATTTTTAATAGATTGATAAATTTTGCAGATGACCTCCTTAATTTAGAAGTTTTCCTCTTTTCTTTCACATGTACCAGTCATTCAGAGGGAAAAATGCGCCCTAAAATAATAGACATTTTATACAAATGTGAGATGTGTACAAGTGAAATCTTGGCATTTTTATGTCTCTATTTAGTGACCACCAAACAGTCAGCCCTCCTTAGACTGCCCTCTGACAAAGTGTTATCCCCAAAATGTTTGGAGGACACTGGGCCTGAGGTATTCACCAGGTGCGGTAGCAAAAAGCATCCACTGTCCCATTGCATTGCTGCACATCTCCGTGATCACCTGCCTCACTGTGTCTCTGGTGATTCCATCTTCCTTATTAACCCTCAGCCAAGAGCCAGGACACAGTGCAGATAGCACCTTCCCTTTTCTGTGTGGTATATGGGATTGTAATATTTTTATAAATTCCAATTTAACCTTCAGATCTTTTCTGGTTCTCAGGAATTATTTTCCTTGTTTTTTCTTCCCAAAATAGTTATTTGCCAGTGTCTGGATTGTAAATCTCGGAGAGAGTGATTTGGTACTGCTTGCCACCCGACACCTTCTGATAAGTGTGAAATCCTCTCCACAGATTTTAAAGCTTTTATCTTGACTCACCTGTGATTCAAACCCTACAGGAAACTGCTAATGGCGTTGCATGCACAGGTGAGTCAAAAGCATTTTACACCAAACTGACAACCCCACTGAGAGATGTAAAGTGTTGAGTGCAAGTAGGACATATCAAGATCTCTGAACCCCATTAAGGCTTTGCTTAACAGTAATGTAGTTATCTTGGGTCTAAAAGTCATTAATGTCTAGTACAATTTCATATATATATTTATATATGGTTGTGTTCAATTTTGTATGCTTGAGTGTATATATTCTATCACACTATAAGCAGGTGACATATTGTTCTCTCACATTCAATCCCTGGGATATTTTGGAAGTCACTGCCTCATTTCCCATGCTCTTCACTGCAGTGATACTTGCATTGTGGTGCAGACAATGCAGGGAATAACACAGTATTAGCTAATCATGGCAACCTAACTCATTACCTTGTTCAATCTACCTTGTGTCAAAGAGTCTTTAAGAAGCCTGTACCCTGTTGTGCAGCAATGAAACAACTTTAGGTAGACATGGAATGATAAATCATCTATAATCCACTTTGCTTAAAATTGGAG
Source organism: Dolichotis patagonum (assembly GCA_004027295.1). Taxonomy (NCBI): domain Eukaryota; kingdom Metazoa; phylum Chordata; class Mammalia; order Rodentia; family Caviidae; genus Dolichotis; species Dolichotis patagonum. The sequence goes on from PVJX010048952.1 coordinate 9,943, forward strand.
AGAACCTATCTTTCTATTCAAAACTTTCTTTAACAAATACTCCTAAAACATTCTGTCCTGCTGGAAGAAAAATAAGCTTGAGTAATTTGTATCAAAACAGGTGTACCTTGAAAGCATAATCTAAGTGAAATAAATCAGAGACATGTGGCTATAAAGAATTCACCATAGATTTGCAGACTGTGGGGAAAGAGCAAAAAAAAAAACACCAAGAAGTAAGACCTCCAAGTGAATTGACACCACATGCATCCCTATAGGGTGACAGGCAGTCACCAGCCTTTTCTTGTGAGTGAGTGCCATTTACAGATGGCAGGGAAGAAACAAGAGTTGACCAAGAAGTAAATCTGCCCTCTGAACTGGCACAAACCTTGGGCTACTGGGGGAGAGGTAGGTGCCAGCTGCTCCCTTAACACAGGCTGGAAATCAAGAAGAGACAATTCCCCTCACTCACAACATAAGCAACTAGCTTATCTGGGGAAAGAAAGGCTGTGAGGATAGCTGTTGAGGTAAAATACAGTTGAATGCTTATAATGTTCAGTGTTTCACTGACTGTAGGTCTAAAGCCAGTTTGTGATCATCTGCTCAAAGCATAATAGGCAATGTAGCATAGGGGGGGTCTCCTTCTGAAGTTGGTAGCCACTGCTAATTCCCTTTTATCTTGTTTTCAAGTCCTGTATCATTTTTATTGTATTGTTTTGTTGGGTTGGGCTTTATACTATTTTGTTTCATTTGGTTTCATAACATCCAATGTCATGGGCAGCTATTTCAAAGATAACATGTTTTATTGTGGTAGCCATTGTGGATTATCTTGTTTTGAACTCCTTCACTGCATTCATTGTTTTGTTTTTATTGGTTGGGTTCTGTTGTGTGGTTTTTTTTTTTTTTGAGTTTTTCTCTGTCTGAAGTTATCTGCAGCAATTTTGGAGACAGATAAAGGCATAAGAGTATCATTATTGATTCCCCATACTTTTGAAGTCGTGTGTCAATTACACTGTTTTTTTTATTGGCTTTATTATGTTTTATTTTGCTAGGTTTTATTATCTTTAAAAAAAGAATTCACCATAAATCCAAAATTATGATTTAGGAAGACACATTAAATAAATACTGGAACACTCATCTGTGGAAATGTCATGGGATTAATACAATTCATCTTCAGCTTCTACAATTGCATTAGTTTCTCAGAAGAGTAGTGATTAGCTTGCAGACGAGTGTGATGCTGCTGAATGCACAATCTTTGTCAAAATGTAAAATTCCTGCACATGCATTTTCAGTTTCTTCTTTAAAAGCCAGCAGTGTAGTGTGTTTTTGTAAACAAACAATATCTTTGAAGTCTTTCATAGGTAAAATAGTAAAATATTGGTAAAATATTTTTCCTTTCTGAAAATTGCATAC